>JAYXIM010008123.1:0-126278 GCA_037575425.1 Anastrepha fraterculus | reverse complement strand
GAGCTCCTCCTCCTAATTGTGGTGTGTGTCTTGATGTTGTTCCACAAATGGAGAGACCTACAGTTTCAAGCCGACGCCGAACGGCAGATATTTTTATGAGGAGCTTTTTCATGGCAGAAATACACTCGGAGGTTTGCCATTGCCTGCCGAGGGGCGACCACTATTAGAAAAATGCTTTTTTTTTTTTAATTTTGGTTTCACTGAGATTCGAACCAACTTTCTCTCTGTGAATTCCAAATGGTAATCACGCACCAACCCATTCGGCTACGGGGGCCGCTGTTTGCCTGTTGCAGGTATCAAAATGGCGCTTTTGTGCTACTTGGGGAGTACTAGACTGGTACTTTAGCAATTTCCCATACCTACCTACGGTGTTGGGTGTTTTCTTCAATACACTCATCGATCATTCGTTGTGTGGAGAAATTTACATTAGTATTTAGTAGCAAGAACCATAGTTTTATATACATAACCCCATATGATATTTGCTCAAATATTCGAATGTGACAACGCTATTGCTAATATTTGCATCTGGGGAATTGCCAAAAATCTGATTTCTAATCAAACAAAATCAATCAAAATTCAAACAGTAGAAGAGGAAGTATCTTCTTTATTGTATCATAGCCTAGTCAAAGCATGCTCCGAGAGAGATGTGAAATATCTCCAAGTAATTTCCAATTACTGCCGCATGGTTTGATATACTCTGGAGTTGCACAACTCCATTCATCAACAAAGCTTCTGTGTACACAACTAAAACTCAGCCTACCACAAAAATGTTTTTGCGGCTACGACGCCAAACAAGAAGAGAAGAAGAAGATGTGTCATATATAGAGCAGCGGAGGTAATAACATTACTGTTAGTAGAACAGAAAATGGCTTTATTCACGAAAATTGTTCCAAACTCTTAAACTTTCATTTTAGGCTAGAACTAACTGAAGTTTCGATTAATTTACTGATGAACTAAAATTTCAAATGTGCGCGCAAATGTGTGATAAAACTTTCAAAAATCTGCTGCATAATTTACTCTCCATGTACATGGAATTTGGCTCACGATCTGCCATGAATACTTTGATGCAGTTGCATGTGCTCTCAGGCCTTCTGACCCCCGTCCAATAGTAATTAATGTTGTGTGCGGCTTCGTCTCGTGCGTGCCATGCCTTCAAATTACAACTTTTGTCCACTGCAAAGTACTTTGCCTGATCATATGCATGTATTTATGTATGTACGTATGTATTCGCCATACAGAATGTGCCTTCAAAAATGTCACGCTCCACTCCACTTGCTTTGCAGGCTTATCCTTCGTTGCACGAGTAGCAGTCCCAGTGGCTGCAGTGGACGCGGTTTGCACGTTCGCGTATATCTCACAGCCGCGACCATGGCGACCAAGTGATAACTTTTTTAAACGTGCTTATTTACATATACTATACATACACATTTGTATTCATATGTATGTGTGCATGCACACACACACACAGATGTATTTACTTTGATGAGATTTTTTGGTAATTTTTGTAGTGAACTTAAAGAGCGAAATGTTGTGTTGCTATACTCGTATTTTTTGCTGAGTGCTGTTTTTTTTTCTTTTGGTTTTTTGACACTTGCAAATTTTCCTAAGTGCCTGCAATCTTGTTGCTCCTTCTAGTTCCATTTTGTTTGACTGTTGCATGCATTTATTTTATGAAAATGAAATGTTAATGTTTGCCTTTCGCAGCACTTGCTCGTTGTCCTATGTTGGCTTGGCTGAAGGTTTATAAATTTTAATTTGTTACTCAACAATTTTTTATGTGTTCTTCTTTTTTTGTTTGTTGGAAATTTTTTATTATTCTCTACAAAAAAATGCATAATAATCACAACCTTTATAGGCCACATGCAGCTCGGAGACAACAGCTTGGCGAACAGAATGACTGGAGGCTACTTTACAGCAGCCTACTCGTCTTTGTTCTAAATAAGTATACTCGTAATTCTTAGCTGCAATGGTGTGAAGATTTAGAGTTGCCAAGTACAAATAATTTTTAGAAGTAGACGCTTTAGAGATTCTAAATTAGTTCATTTTAGCCTGGAGTTATAGGATGGCACAGGGCCTCAAATCGTAGGGACGTAATATCTCTTTTAGAAATATTTTTTGAACGCATTCTATTCTAAATATTGAAAGTTGGTCGTAAGGTCTCCAAATGGTAACAGCGCACTCTGCGTGAGAACGAACGAACGAGTAAACAGCAGTTTGTAGGTATGCGGATCAGACAAAAGATAAACAGCAGTGTAGGTATGCGGATCAGACAATTCAGATGCATTGCGACGAATGAAGCCCATAACCGAATACGATGTTGAAAGAATAAAATTAACGTGATCACTGAAGAAAAGTTCGTATCGAATATTCGTATCGAATAAAACTCCAAGATCCTTAAACTCGGTTACACTTTGTAGTACATTATTAGAAATGGTGTTAAAAATGTATTGACATCTCGGAAACGTTAAATGAAAAGACAGATGTGAATTCTTGCACCATTGATGAAGATTGTTCAAGTCCAGTTGAAGCTTCTGAGCATCCACTATCAGGTGTTTGAAGTTTTGAAATAAACGTTAAAAATCCACTCAAGTGGTTTTGAAATTTTTGTCCGTCTACCTGTTCCTTCTTCTTCTTCTTCTTGTTCTTAGCATCACAGTCGTTGGTGAACCATTGCTTCATACACAATCTTCTTTCGCCATCCGTCTCTATCTAAGACAACTTCTTTCCACCGCCGCACGATCAACTTTACAAGGTCATCTTCAATGTCTCTTTCTGGGGCTTCCTCTTCTTCGGCCTCCAACAGGCCGTAATTCAACTGCCTTTCAAACTGTGCTCCCCTTGAGCATTTTAAACACGTGTGCTTATCTTATTCTCTAAGGGTTTTATAAATCTTATCACAGTTTCGTTATTTGCTCGTCATTATATCTAATTCGATAGGTACCGTCTGGCAGTCTTACAGGTCTATATATTTTTTGCAATATTTTCTTTTCAAATGTCGCTAGCTGATTAATGTCAGTCAGTTTTTAGCGCCCATAGTTCGCAAGCATAAATTTTTGTATATCCTTAACTTTTGGTCGCGAGATGTCTATTTGTTTACTTGGGCTTATATACGAAACCATTGAACCGAGCTTGGGAGTGACTATTTTTATTAATCACTAGTTCCAGTTGGCGTCGAAATATATAAAATCGTATTATGGGTCAAATTTTCGTTCCAGCTTGCATGAAAGTCTTTAAGTGTGCGTTATCATCTCGTTTGAAGGAGATATAAAAACATCCTTTTTCATTAAAAACATTTAAGAGCCTGTTGAATTTTAGAGGTATTAAGCAATCGAATTCTATTCATATTTGAGCTGTGTTAACATCAGATGACGACTCCGCTGTTTATATTTGAAGCCGTCACACTATTCATTCTAGGTTTATCTATTTAGAGATGTGTGCCAAAATTTCATTACTAACATTTTTCTACTGTTTTCTAATCCGCTATAAATCTGTTTTATGGTTCTTATTTCTATTTTTTCCGAAGAGGACAACACATGAGGACTACATGGAAAAGGTAGAACCTTAATATATTGGGTATGGGAATAAATTTCCGTCATTTCTTAGCCAAAGCTACGTGAAGTATGTGCCATTGGCAGCTACAACTTTACTCCATCTTTCAGGCAGCATACGGATTCCTCTAACGAAAAATTCGAGTTCTTTTGACTTGATCCATTCATTGAGCCAGTTTGAGATGCTCTCGTAAGAAGTGAACCGCTCACCAATAAGAGCTGGCTGCATTAATCAGAACAGATGGTAGTTCGAGGGTGCAATGGCTGGGGAATACGATGGGTGGGGCAAGATTTCCCAATTCAGTCCCTCTAAATATTTCTGGACCAATTTAGCAACGCGTTCAAACGCATTAGCTGCAGTCAGTAATGATCGCCAATGATGGTTTCGGATGGTTTAAGGAGTTCATAATAGATGACACCCTTCTGATCCCACCAGATGCACAAACATTCGTTGCCGATGGACCTGGTTCACCTTCAAACGAATTTCAACTACTGCGATCGAGACCTCACATATACACCTTCAAAACAGGCAGGTATATTACTAGAGCGAACGCAAAAATAGTATCAGCAGCGACACCTCTTTTACGAGGGCGGAAACCTATTTCCATACCGAATATTTCACAATCAACTTTGCCTATCAACACGCATTAAGTTAAGACCAGCGCCATACTTTTCTATAAAAATGGTGTAACATACAGGGAATGTGGCAACTTTATAATGGGTGCAGCGAAAATTAAAATTTTTAAAGCTTGACTTACAAATCAATCTACTTTGAGCAAGGAGCTCCCCATTGAATCTAAGGAAAATGTGCTTCCTGACCATAAAGTAAGGTTTAAATTATTCACATTCAATATTAGAAGAACTTTTGCAAAAAAAAAAAAAATAGATCGAAGGCAGTGTCCGATAGAACAGAGACTCAATGTTAATGCAAGCCTATGCTATGTTAGTTGTTCGGAAGATATCGCAGCAGAAACGACTCAATACCTTCTTCTCAGTTTCTACAGGATAGTTACATTTAACAGGATAGAAGCATTTATCGCAAAATTTAACATACGGCTGCTTTCTGATATCTCTAGGAGCTTTAGAGATAAGAAAAAGCCAGGATCTACAAAACACTTCCTAATCAAATGCTTTGCACATCGAAGAAAGCGCTTCAGTTTACTAAGAGGGCAATATTCTGAGAAGTATGGACGCAGTTCTATAAAAGCTATCTGGCTTCGTCTACACATCGGGATGGTTGTAAGATCTATAGGCATAGGATTGGCGACCGCCGTAGCTGAATGGCTTCGTGTGCGACTACCATTCGGAAGTGAGTAGGTCCGGAGCTTCGTGCATGAATCTGCATAAGCAAGGCAATGACAATGAACAACAACAAAACGCGCGCCACAAATAAGAGCAGAAGTTCGGCCAAACATCTAACAGAAGTGTACGCACCAATTCTTTATTTATTTATTGTATTTATGTATCTGCTGAATTTGAATAAATTTTCAGATCTTTAGTTTCATATCACCAATGGATGGCTTAGAGTCGCACCACCTAGGTGTACTAGTGCTCGGTTTGCGAGAACACCACATTTACATAGGAGCTCTGAAGGGCTCTGGAGTTTTATCATCAGGTTCGCAAAGACAGCAAGCGCTTGTTTCTATGTATTGATCCTATTTTCCTGAAATGTTAACGAAGACTATGTCGGTTTATCAGCCCCCGATTTCCGTGGGAACTAAAAAATTTAAGAGAAGGCGGCGCTTCTTCGAAACTACTTCTCCATAGGGTCCATTCGAAACTACTTGTTCAAATGTTCTTCAAGGGATGCCGGTTTTTAGACTGGATATCATTGAAAGGGCCGGCCCGAATCATCTCAAGATCAGTTTGATTTAACAAAATGTGGAGAAAGGATAGTGAACCACTTTCCTTGGCATCACAATGAGCCTCTGTAGCCACTGAAGTATAGTAAAAAACTTTCTTTTACATCACAATGAACCTCTGAGGCAAGTTAACTAACTCTTTAGGAGTATTTGGGAATATAAATAGGGATGCTTTTTTTGAACAGCATACTCGACCCAGAAAGAAACGAGTACATTTTCGGCCTCGCATCTAAGCGAAGCTAAACTAACTTACCGCCTCTTTTCCTTCACTATATCTAATACTTTTCTCTCGTCTCATAGTAAGCATCACAAATTTATTGTTACTGTTACTATTTTTATTACCAAGTGGGCTTGGCATTCCGCCAAGGTGGGTAGCAATAATTATTTTACAACAAAGTACTTTCGAAAATCTTTGCATTCATAAAATTAATTGTTACACTATCTAATCTTCTAGCCTCATTTCTTGGCAACCCATCTAACTTCTATGCTTGCTAACACACACACACACACACAAATGCACACACATACACGTGCACTCGTCTTTGTCTGTAATTATTGCTGCATAATTTCGACGACATCCTCTTGTGCTGTTGGTTTATGGCTTTTCGCTGCCTTTACGCTGCCAGTCATTGTTGGCTTATTACACTCACTAACTAGTCCTTGCTACACACACACACACACAATGTCTATATGTACATATGTATATATACGAGAGTTTTGTACATATGAGTAGAGCAAACATGCGGCTGTGGCTGCAACTATGATTTCGGCTTTGCTTTTGGCTTACGGCGACACTTGGCACTCAGCAAAGCCATAAAGAAATTATGCTTTGCATTTTTAATGATTTTGCAATTTTGTCAACACACTCCACACCCACTCGCAATGACTAGTACATTCTTGCAAATATCAAGATGGCAGCGCATGCTCCACGTTATCCTTTTGTAGCGGAAATGAGCAAAAGATGATAATTAATTTTTTGTTGTTGCTCCTGATGCTGTTCCTACTGCTATTGCCGAATTGTAGGGCACGTGTGTGGCTCGCTGGCTTATATCTACTTATGGTATAACATCCATTATCTGGCTGCTATTCAAATAATAAAACAACGAAAAAAAGCGCTCGTTTGAAGTGGTTCACATGCCGTGCGGTGGGTAGGCACAGTTTCCTTTTTTTTTACCAGTGCATGTTTTACATTGAATTGTGTTTCTTATTTTTTATGTTTTGTCTCTTCTGTAACTCATTACCTAGTATTTTCTTACATAATCCAAGGAATGTAAGCAAACATATGCTGCTTAGAATTCTAATGACTTTTTTCTGCACGCCATTCAAAATAGGCGCCTTCTTTTCTATTTAAATACAAAAATATTGTGCTCGGTGCTGTGCTGCTCTAAGGAAGCTGTCACCCGTAAGCATATGTATGTATCTTCAAGTCCTTCGCTGCGTGCTCGCATATTTTTTTTTTTTCAACTTAAATATTCATATCATTTGTATGCATTTCACGCGCTTTGTAGTCATTTACGCAACTCAGTCCTTCTTCAAAAATGACACTTTTCATCATTGAATTGCTCACTCCGATAGCTATGAATGTCGGTAAATGTGTTACTCATACATAGATATATGTGAAGGTGCTTGTGTGTGTTTATTTGTATTTTGTTGTTGTTGTTGTTGTTTTTCACTCGCTGCGTGCTACAATTTCAATTTAGGTGCGTTGTGTAGTGTCAATCGCATCCAGTGTCCGCTTTTGTTGGCTGCTGGCTTATCGAAGCATATCAAATGTAGTGCGCACTCATACGCCTCGCCGGCTGGAATTGAAATTTTTCGTACCGTGTTTCAATATAGAAATTTAGCGAAACAAAAATGTGTATACATAATTTTCGAATATTGATGATGTATCAGATTTTACGGCGCTGTGGATTAAGGGGGAAGCCTGCTTTAGAGGCTTCAAAAAATCGATTTTGTTTTTTTGCATAAATGTCTTCCCAAACTAACCAAGAATGTATCCTCAAAATTTTAGAAGCAAACTCAAAATATCTTCGGAGTTACAGAAGAAATTGTGAGCAAGCGTCGAGCAGGTATACGAGCGGATTATTTATATACAAAAACTTTGACGCGCGATTTCTCGGTTTCTTATTTTTACGATTTTTCCTAATTGGCGGGAAAGATAGGGAAAAAGTTAAACGTCCTATCGAAACGAGATAACATTGATTGTATTCAGAATTAAATGCTCTTCTAGTTGAACCTAAAACCCCATAAGAAAGTTATGATTAACCCACTTTTTAAACAATCCAAAGTGAATATGTTGTTCCAAAAAAATGAATTGTTTTTTTAATTAGCGAAAAATTGTTGAATTTCTCACTTTTTGTTTAATTTTCTTGATTTAACTAGAAGCTATACTATACTAAAACAAAATTTTTTTTTGGGTTTTTGGTTTGAGATGAAAATTGCGACCTGCATCTTTCCCGCCGCACGACACATGCACACTCGAGGCGCCTCGGCAAAATGCTTGTACCAGGCATAATATGACATATATTTTAATGAAAAAATTTGAGCAGACTGTTAAAATATATAACAATAAAATCTGAAAGTTTCGTTTCAATCGAATATTTCTTTCCTTTCCAAAAAAATCTACGAAAAAATCGATTTTTTGAAGCCTCTAAAGCAGGCTCCCCCCTTAAGTTTAGATAATTGATACGCCTAAAATAAATTATGAGCGATATTTGATAAAATTCATAAACTATGCTGAATATGGTTGCTACAAAAATTCTCACAAAAAGTACTAGGTTGTTCAATAAGTTTTGCGATTCGATAAGAAAAACATAATTTTATGGTTTGAAACACAGTTTATCATCCAGTATAGTCGTAATGAACATCAATTCCTTTGTTCCAGTGAGATTCCAACTTATGAATTCCATCCTTGAAGTGAGTATCTGGGTGGGCTGCATTATACGCTTCTACAGCTGTTATTATGAGCTCATCATCATGAAAAACGCTTTCCACGCATGCATTTTTTTAGGCCTGGAAACAGATGGAAGCCACTAAGGGCCAAATCTGGTGAATACGGTGGAGGTTCCAACGATTCGGAATTTAATTCACGGATTTTAGTCTTTGCCAAAATGCTCTTGTGACAGTGTGCATTGCCTTGATGAAAAATATTTTCTTTCGTTTGCAAACTGCGTATTTTTTCACGCATTTTTTCCTTCAGCTGGTCTAAAAGGTCACAATAATATGCAAAGTTTATTGTTTTATCAGTTTGCAAGTAGTCCACAAACAAAATACCATTCTCACCCCAAAAAACTGGTGCTAACACCTTCTTGGCCAACAAAGAATTGAGCGTTAAGATGCCTAAATCTTAGCACTGCGAGAGCAGGATAGCTAAGAAGAAGGTGCTGAGACGATTCCACCTCATCTTTCATACACCTAATGCAAAAAGGATTCGAAGTAATGCCTCACTATATACATACAGCGCGGACAAGGTCCACTAACATTTAGTAACCATAGAAGCTCCCTTGGGCACCTCCGATCCGTCACCAATCCGTGGACAAAGGGATCCCGCAACCTTACAAGTTTGTGTATTTGCCTAGCGCTCGCTGAGTTGATACGAAGCCCACCTTTCTAGAAGCAGATCACAGGCAGTAGAGGGGATCCTAATCTTCTCATTTTGCGGGAAAACTAGACCACAGGTTTCCTCTCTAGCTGGCTGATCAGACAAAAATTTTCCAGAAATGCCTCTGTGACTAGGAACCCAGATAAACCTAATGTATCCATATCTTGCGCATAACATCTTGTATCCTTTATGAAACCTATCAGCTCTCTTCAGCGCACCCGATCCATCCGGGGCGAAAAGAATCCCGCGACCTTATTTGTGTATTTTCCTAGCGCTCCTTCCCTAGTTGACACAAAGTCACCTTTTCAGCAGCAGACCACAGACAGTCCTCCCATTTCGCGGGGAAACTAGCTCACAGGTACCTTGTCTAGGTAACTTATCCACCCAGCAGTTTCCTGTAATGTCCCGCTGACCAGGTATCCAACCTTATATGACAGAATTTGGATGCGATCCAAAGAGAAATCAGGCATGCCTCGACCAGTTTCGAGCGCACCAGGATCATAATTGCGGACTAGGAATTTACTTCCGAGGTAGTTATTACACAAGTGAGCTGCTGCTTGTTTCATTATGACTACCTTCGCCTTCAACACACTGCAGTGGTCCGACAGCCTAAATTTGAGTTCGATGGGGAGCTTCTCCAGGAATACGCCTAGGTTCTATCTCCAACTGCTGCACCCCGGTCACTCCTCTATTTATGGAATCTGAGTGGAGAATGGAGTGGCGGTCGGACTAATTAAGGATGTGCATTGATCACGCGATAACTTCTTAAGCGGTTTTGGCCGAGTCATGAAGCAATTCTTTCTCCACCTGATCTTTCCAACGCAAAGGAAATCGTCCACTTCCTCTGCTACCACCAGCTGGTATCCCATCAAATACTTTCAGGGCAGGAGCGTTTGTATCCATCCGGACGATATGGCCCAGCCAACGAATCCGCTGGATCTTTATTCGCTGCCCTATGTTTATGTCGTCGTGAAGCTCATACAGCTCACTGTTCCATCATCTACGATACTCGCTGTCACCAACGTGCAAAAGCGTCCGCAGAATCTTTCTCTCAAATACTCCAAGAGACGCCTCATCAAATTTCTGAAGCAAAAAGGGCTAGAAGTAATACCGAACTCACAACAAACTTATCTTGCGAATAACGCCCTTCAACCTTTGTTAACCATAGATGCCCCCTTGAACACCTTCGATCCATCACCCATCCGTGGCCAAAAGAATCGCGCGATTCTCTTGATGGAATCTGAGTGGAGCTCGGACTAAGTGAGGATGTACTTGGTCTTGCCATATATTCTACGAGAAATTTTACAACACATTCGTATGCATTGTCTAGTCATGAATTATACTCCGTTTCGTGGCAAATTTCGCTTGTTATCAATGAAGTGTGGAGCTAAGGAAAATCGCATTACAGTTTGCATTACAGAAGTGTGGTGAAAGTGCGAGATTTCCCAATTGCTGAACAAACTAAACTTAATAAAACTTCCCAGCCAAGCTCTCCCAGTTTTTGCCGAGTCATCAAAGATGTGTGGGGCCTAGCGTTGCCCTGATGGAAGATGACGCCCTTCCTGCTGATCAGTTCTGGCCGTTTTTTTCGATTGCTTGCTTCAATCTCATCAATTGTTGACAGTAAAGTGTAGAATCAATCGTTCGAACAGGCTGGAGCAGCTCATAGTGGATGATTCCTTTCCAATCCCACCAAATACACAGCATAACCTTTCGTGGCGTCAATCCTGGATTTGCGACCATTTATTGAGCTTCACCACCCTTGCACCATGATCTTTTTCGCACATTATTGTCGTATTTGATCCACTTTTCGTCTCCTGTTACCATTCGCTTCAGAAATGGTTCGATTTCATTTCGTTTCAGCAAAGAATCACAGATGTTAATTCGCTCCATTAAATTTTTCACAGACAATTCATGTGGTACCCAAATATCGAGCTTCTTTTTGTAACCAGCCTTTTTTAAATGGTTCAAAACCGTTTGATGATGAATGTTTAGTGCCTTGGCGATGTCATGGCAGCTTATGTGACGGTCCTGGTCAATTTTTTCCTTAATTTAATCGAATTTTTCAACGATAGGTCGACCGGAGCCAGGTGCGTCTTTCACATCGAAATTTCCAGCATCGTCTCCGTAAACTTCACAAATTTCATTGGTGGCTTGCGCGGCATTCTTCCCTTTTTTATACAAAAATTTCAAAATATAGCGAATTTCTTCATTATTTTCACTCATTTTTGAACAGCTATAACTTTATTTCAACTTCTCCGAATTGATTGTTTTTTTTTTTTGTTTTGGTTAAATGAAGCTTAAAATGTCACCTTTCTAACACCATATGATATGAACTAATGTGATTGGTAGCACTGGAGATAGATGACTCCAACGACATCTATTGACAAAATTCGAAAAGACTTTTTCGGCTACCCAATATTTAGAGAATCTTTGTTTACCTCACGATTAATCCTTTTTCCCAAATCCCTGAAGTGACAGACAGAAAAAGAAGTGGTCGTCCTCACGTGGTTTGGACCAGAGCAGCCATAAAAGCTGTTCGGGAAAGAACTCGCAGAATTGCCCTTAGAAGGCAGAAAATCTACCAGATCTATGTCAAGACTAATTAAACTCGGCAGATGCAAGCATCTTCTTCCGTGGCACACGGCCAACGGCCATGAAAATATTACTTTCATAGATGAGCAAACTTTCACTGCTGAAGAATTTTTTAATAAGCAAAACAACAAAATCTATGTGAAACCTTTTAAAGACGCAAAAAATGTTGTTTCAAGGGTTCAGCGCAGCCACTATCCAGTCTCTAATGGTTTGGTGGAAAGTGTCTTGTAAAGGCGTTACTTCTCTTCATTTCTGCGAAAAAGAGGTTAAAACCGGGACAAAAGTGTACAAGGATTATGTCTTAGAGGGCGTGGTAAAGCAGTTTGGACAGTCTCAAGCAATTTTTGGCTCGAGCAGCACGTCAATATCCATGGCATTCGTGCGTGCGGCAATAGCTGAAAGACGTAATCGTTTGAAGGCTTGTGCAAAAGCAAATGGTGAGTTTTTCGAATGAATTTAAGCCTTTTTTGTTTAATATATACGTAATTAAATGAAACTAACTTCATTGAAAAAAGTATTATAGTTGCATATCTATAACCGACTTAACTTGTAACAGAACTTAGGCAGGACTAAGTACAAGTACATTGATCAGTCTCAAAGTTGCGAAAGATACTTGTTTGCCTATATGTGAGATTAAACCTGTATTCCGAACCTCTTAGTCTGATGTTCATAGACTAAAATAGGATGTTCAGCTAAAATAGGAGTAGGTCTAAGCGACGAACTGATTCCAATGAGAGCAGACCTTTGAACTCTCTCTCTAAATAATTTTCGGTGTTGTTTACATACATAAATCGCATACCGATCCACTGTGCGTCGGCTAGTATTGGTATTTATATTTTCTTAACACACACTCTACTGCACATCAACTTAAATATGTGCATGTTTATGTTTGTGTGTATGTATGTATGTTTGCGTGTGTGCTAGTAAGCCGCATATTTACACTTGTGTAGGCTAACACAAATGTGAGTATTGAAATTTTATTCTTTACTTTAAGTATTTCCTTTTTGGCGAAGTCTATTTTTTCATGTTCTCGGTTTGTTTATTTAAACCGCTCACTGGTAGTCGCGTGTATGGATGTGTGTGCTTTTATATTGCATATTTTCGGTTTTTCGTTGTTACATTATTTGTGTGCCTTGGGTGGAATGTGTTGGAAATTGTTTTATTCACACGCCCACGCACGAGATTTTGCCGCTTAAATATTCCAACAATTTTTATTTAGCCCTTTTATTTGCGCTAGAAAAAAAATATGTTGTTACAGTTGTTGCAAAACAAAAACACAAAAAAAAAAAACCAAAATGTTTTCAATTATTTTTTTTCGCTGCATTTTCTTCTCTTTAAATTTCTATGTACTTTTCCGCAATGGCACCTTTTTTCAACTGCACTTTACATTTGCGTTGGTTTGTTAAATTTTTTAATCCACTTTTCAGAATTTATTATGTCAGTGTGTTTGGGTTCAAAAACTTTTGTTTTTAAAAATTTTCCGCATTCTCATTTTTTTAGTATTTTTGTTTTTTTGATAACTATTTTTTATGCTCTGTCATTTGCGCGCATTTTCCCACAATTTGTGCTCGTTGTTTGACTATTCCCATTACAGCAGTGCTACATAGCCACCCTAGTGCCATAAGTTTATGAGACGATTTACCGTACCTTTCTATGTGCATACATACATATGTATACAGATACATATGCGTATAAGTATGAATAACTGTTCGACTATGCGAGTGTGATTGTGGCAAAACTGTACTGGTCTGCAGGTGTTCGCGTGAGAGACGAGTGGCCGGCAATAAATTTATAATTTTAGTCAAGCACAAAGTTGGGTCAGAAGTGCTAAAATGGATTGCGTAAATGTGTATAAAATTAGGAGCAAGTGAAAATTTCCAAATTAGTGCATATTCATAAACACACATAGACATGTGTAAGTATATAAGGTTGCCTTTTACCTTTTGCGCCAAATAATGAAAACATAGTAAAGTAATAATGAAAATGGCTTTATTGTTTTTCAAAATATTCTCCTTGGAAGTCAATGTACTTCGGCATTCTCTTGAGCCAATTTTCAAAGCAGTTTTGCCACACAGAAGAGGATACCTCCAAAACGAGCTGCTTAAAAGCTTCTTCTTTTTCTTAATTGACGCGATAACCGCTTACGCGTTTCTTTCTCGGGTTAACCGTTGCCAGTTGGACAAGCCAAGTGAAGCCAAGTCCTTCTCCATTTGATATTTCCAACGCCGAGGAGGCCTTCTTCTTCCTCTGCTACCACCAGCTGGTACCGCATCGAATACTTTCAGAGCCGGGGCGTTTGTATCCATTCGGACGAGATGCCCCAGCCAACAAATCCGCTGGATCTTTATTCGCTGCGCTATGTCTATGCTGTCGTAAAGCTGATACAGCTTATCGTTCCATCACCTGCGATATTCTCCGTTGCCAACGTACAAAGGTCCAAAAATCTTCCGCAGAATCTTCGAGAAGGGCGTTGAAGAACGTTAACCTCGCATTTTATTTTTCATATTCTGGAATAAAAAGAAATTTGAAATCTATGAACGTATTAGAGTCGTTTGAAAAGTGTGAAACTACTTAAATGTTTATGGTAAACCATTTTTTATTTTTCGGCATAGTCTCCGTGTAGGGTTGTACACTTCATCCAACGCTGTCCTAGGATTTGTCCAAGTCCTAATAGGTTTTGTTCAAGACAGAAAAATAGCCATTCTTTTCTGCAATCACCTCGTCGTTCGAATAAAATCTTTTGCCCGTCAATCATTTCTTCAAATTGGGGAATAAGTAGTAGTTTGGAGAGTAGGGATGATGTGAAACGAGTTGGAACTCCATTTCCATTCATTTTGCGGCCACAACTGCTGAGGAAAAGAAAATCACTCGACTTCCTCGAGACAAACGAATGTCAAACACAAAAAATAGACCGTTCTGGCTTAAGGTTGGATTGGGTTAGGTTAAATGGCTGCCCTTGCGAGGGGCCCACTTGGACAAAAATTTAAAATTTATCCGTTGTGCTACTATATCCGGGTAGGGGAAAAGAAGACGAGGAAGGAACCAGACAGGTGGAATTTTTTGATATTCGAAAATCCATTGAGATAACATGAGACGTGATACGGTCGATTACATAGTCGCACAAAAAAAATAAAAAAAAACTTCAAAATGCGATATCTCAGTAAAAAATAAAGATATTTGAGCAAACTCAACGGCATTTAAAAGAGGAAGACTTATACTTTAAAATACTATGCTAACTTTTTTATGAAGAGCAAAATCTGCGACGCTACATAACCTCAAAAATGGGCAAAAACAGCGTTTTTTGCACTTTTAGGTTAGGATATCTCAAAATCCTGACGTGATAGAGCAATTTAAATCCCGGATTCGGAAATGACACTACACTTTTATAGGACATTCCGAACTCATTTTTTTGCAGACCTGTGTATTTAATCCCGCAATATCCACCGGTGTAGCGAAAAAGTGAGGTTCCACATGTTTAAACCTGCGCCCGACGAGAGCAGAAGGTGCTGAGATTATTCCACCTCGTCCTCCAGACGGCTTCTGCAGTAAGGGCTTGAATCAATCACAAGCCTCACCGCATGGATACCTAATGGACAATATGCAGTAAGAATACCTAGCAAATTCGATAGCTGAGGCTTTATTAGCCTTAGAAGTTCTCTTGCGCGTTCCCGATCTACCCACGGCCAGAAGGATCTGCACGTTTACGCACTAGCACAGATTGCTCGCAGAGTTGACGCGAAACTCATCTTTCCAGTAGCAGGCCACAGGCTCTCAATGGAACCCCAATCCTCGCATATGATATGCAATAAAGCCCTCTCCATGGTCTCATGTCTAGTCAGCTCATCGGCCCAGCAGTTTTCCCCTATGCCGCTATGACAGGGAACCTAAATGAGCCTAATATCGAAGTACTCGGATGCAACCGAGAGAGAAGTCAATCACTCCCCGATAATTTTGGAACGCACAAACGACGAGCCCAATGCCCTAATTGCCGCTTGGCTGTTGGAGTAGATATTTACATCCTTTACAGTAATAAGAGAAGCAAGCATCGAGTCCGCTGCCTCCTTAATTGCAGCTACTTCCGCTTTGAAAACACTACAGTGATCCAGAGGCCTAAATTTGTGCTTGATGAGGAGCTCATCGCGGAATACTCCCCCACCAACTCTTCCGTCCAACTTCGAGCCATCCGTAATCTGGCTGAAACTTGGCGTGTGTTCTTCCAAGAGATGCTACTAACTAAATATAAACTCGATATGCGCCAGTAGTTCCATACCATTGACTTTGCACGTAGTTTTCAAATTATCACCGTAGTCCACAGACTTTGCTAATTATACTCATGCGCTCTTCAGCCTGATGAATTTGTTTTTAGACTGAAACTTTCTTCCTTCCACTGTAACAATTCTTAAGTCCTTTCGTATACTTGTGTAGTTTTCTCTTTATATGTACATATGTAGGCACAGCTAATTGTGTACGCCACTTGTCACACTCTCCATTCTCCATGAGGTACATGCAACACTTTACACTTCACAGGCCATACAAGTAGCCTTTCTGTTGTTCTCCGGTGTTAATGAAGTACTTCAACCAACCTCATGTGGCGCATATGCGTACACAGTGTGAGCTTACACTTAATCATGCAACAGGCGGCACAAGTTGGCCAACACCACTTGGGTCAAGTATACATGCATACATACAAACATATGAGTGAGGATCGGCAGGTCCTTTTGCTACTAATTCGGTGGAATGTATGTATGTATTTGCGAATGTGAGTACATGAGTGTAGATAGACTTTTGGCGTATGTATGTGAATATTAGAATGTATGTGAATATTAGATTGCTTGTATTATACCATATACAGTTACAATATTTTGTATTTCACTTCTCACATTTTCACTAATAAGAGTAGCTGTGCGCTGCTGTGTAACGCGACGCTTCTACATACAGCTACTCAACTATCGCGCGCTCTCAACTAATCATACATCGGGCAAGCAAGTGAATGACGCCTGCAACAAATTCCTTTTTACTTTCATGCAACGAACTGCAGTTGCTTTAAGATGCAACTCAAAGAAACTCTGCTATTTTGCTTCTTTATATTTGTAATATTAAAAAGTTTCTCCTTAGATATCTCTCGCGTGCACACACACACACACACACACACATGCGCAACCCGCTCATTCATTCACTGGGCCACTCCATTTCTGGCCAGCTATTTTCGTTAGTTACTTCTTCTAAGTAGAACTGCTTTTCAATTTCCTTTTGATTATGCTAAGAGCGCTTCACTTTCTTGGAGCTTCAACTTCGCCTCAGCCACGTTGGTAGGGCCAATGGCGGGTAATGTTTGACGCAGCAGCAGGTTTCTATTGATGTTGATGACTTAGTTGTAGTGAAATTTTTATTTATTTACCTGAGAAATTGCAATTGAAACTCCGTTGATGGGCGCTGGAAAGACTAAGTTTTGGTGGTGGTAAATGTGCATGTGTGTGTGCGTGTGTGTATATGCAGTTTAACTTCGCTTAGCCTTTCAATATTTTCAAACATGAAGACAAATTCCCAATTTAGTGAAATGGTTTAATAAGTCAAAAGGTTGCGTGGATCTATTAAAGGATAAAATGAGTATAAAAAGAGAGTAGCATCTGGCAAAACTGAGAAAGTTGTGTGGCTTGGAAAGTAGTTACAGCAAAATATTAGTAGGTAGGAGGAATCAATTAGAAGTTATCTGTAGGGACGGATAATTTTTAGTTACAACTGCACACACACATACAAACTAACTTTTCCAATATATTTAGTTTTTAAAAAGTTGCAATAAGTCTTATCCTGCCTTAGGCAATTTTTAGTAATTAAAGTAATGGATTCCTACTGCATAAGAGGAAATGTTTTCGACCGTATGTGAAAAGTACCATTTATTAGTCAAATGAAATTTTTTGTACTTTTTAAGGTACATATAACAATTTTTAATACATTTATTATGCAAACTAAATTCACAAAAAAAAACGTATTATTTACAAGTTTTCACAAAATTAAGAGCCAAGGCAACGATGCCACTTAGACCACGAAATGTGCTACATTTCCCTCTCCATATTGAACCATCCTGAGCTTTTATCAAAGCGTAAAAGGTTGTTGATATATTCGTTAAGAAGTAGGATTTTAAAATTCGGTTCCTGCTTCTGGCTAGAGCTGGGCATGTGCAAAAAAGGTGTTGAACTATTTCCAACTCCTCCTCATTTCTGCAGCTACGACAGAAATCATGCGTGTAAGCGCAAAATCTCTTTGCATGATTTCCTATGAGACAATGTCCTGTGAGGGCCCCTACTAAGGTTCTGATTTGAAGTCTACTCAGTTTTATAATACTCTTGGACAGACGTAAGTTCAGCCTTGGCCATGTTTGCCTAGCAATTTCACAGGTGTTAACGCCAATCCATCTTTGATTTGCAGAACTGATTAATGCGTCCTTAATGAGAAGCTTACGAGTTGAGAGAGGTATCTCCATAAAATTACTTATGTCTGGCATGCAGGTACCTTCTCTTGTAAGTTGGAGAACCAAAGAAAAAGTCTTGAATATTTTAAAAGTTTTTAACTATAAAATTTTTAAATTAACTTTTTCTTTTAAATTAAACAAATTAATTAAAGGTAAAAGAAATGTTTTGAATATTTAAATTTTTAATATAAATAAATTTTTTTTTATTTCTAAACTTTTAAATTAAAACAGTTAATTAAAACCAAAAAAATGTTTTCAATATGTATAAAAATGTTTCAAATTAAAATTACAAGCAAAAAAAATGTGTTGAATATTTTTATATTTTTTTAATATAAAATTATTAAATTAATTAATTTATTTAAACGTTTTTTATTTTTAAATTTAAAAAATTAATTAAAAGTTTTTCAATTAAGGTTGTTTAGTTGTTGTTGTTAAGTCTTTCGAAACACGAACTAAGGCATATAACATCTCTTATCACCGGCCACTGCCTTTTGGGCACTCACGCACGTCGGCTCGGGGTTCCTCAAAACGACCTGTGCAGATACTGCGAGGACGAAGATGAGGAAGTATCGAGCAGACATTTGCTGTGCAGTTGTACGGGTCTAGCCAGAAGTCGACTCGCTCTTCTAGGCTCTCCAACTATTGACAATCTTTCAGTACTCTCGGACCTGAAAATCGAATCTCTCATCAAATTTTCGAAACGAATTAATATCTTTGACCAAAATCTACAATAAAAATCTCGGTTAGGTGGGGAAATCATTTAAAATAATGAGCTCTAGGGCAACACAACGGACCCAACTTGCGGTCTATGTGGCACTCCGATGCGGGGTCACCCTTAAACCAACCAACCAACCAACCAAGGTTGTTTAATTTTTGAATTCAAAAAATTAATCAAATCCAAAAAAAATATTTCTAAATTTTTGAAATATAAAATTTTTAAATTAATTTTTTTAAATGATAAAAAAAAATGTTTTAAACATTTAAAATTTTTTTTAATGTATATAAAATTTTTAAATTAATGTTTTGTTTTTAATTTTTTTTATTTTGAAATTATAATTAAAAAAATTAATTAAAGGCAAATCAAATATTTGAATATTTAAATATAATTTTTAATAAGTTTTTTTATTTTTAAATTAACAAAATTAATTAAAAGCAAAAAAATATTTTGAATATTTAAAAATTTTTGAAATATAAAATTTTTAAATTAAGTTATTTTATTTTCAAATTCAAAAAATTATCTAATTAAAACAAAAAAATATATAAGAAATATAAAATGTTTAAATAATAAATAAAATAAATGAATTAACTATAAAATTTTAAAATATTCGAAACATTTTTTTTGCATTTTGTTATTATTTTTATTTTTTAATTTAAAAAATTTAAAACACGTTTTTTTGGTGTTAATTCATTTTTTTAAAATAAAGCCATTTTAAAATAAAGCCAAAAAAAATGTTTCGAATATTTCCAAATTTTTGAAATATAAAATTTTTTAATCAATTTTTTGAAATGAAGAAAGAAATGTTTTAAACATTTAAAATTTTTTTAATAAATATAAAATTATTAAATTAATTTTTCCTTTATTTTAATTTGTTTTATTTTTCATTTTCAAATGAAAAAATTTAAGCACCCTAAATAAATATATTATGTAAAATTGTTTAAATATTTCTATATTAAATTTTTTTTTTAATTTTTTATTTGAAAAATTGTTTTTTTTTTAATATTCTTATATTAAATATTCTTTCCTTAACTTGTATTAAAATTTTATTCCGAAATTGAGCGCGGAACTTTCACTGCCACTCGGCCACAGCATTCTGCTCGCTCTTTTCCCACGCATTTATAAACTCGTGCGATCAGTCGGTGCGAAGGCTGTGTTGATTTTTTTCGTATATCACCAACACAATCACAGTGTTTTTGTGAAAATAAACCGCTGTGACGACCCCGGTTACACCAGCTAATGAGGTGATTCTTTTGAATTCGCTGAGAGCCAGTTAACGGTCTGGTATTCGTCACAGCTTCTACATTCTACATTTTTCACCATGGTTGTACGCTCTACAGAGTCAGCTCGCTCAGGGTTGTGGTCCACTAACAAAGAGCTTAGCAGGCACCAAGGCAGAATAGAATGACACTGATTGCATAACTTTGAAACTGAACAACCGAATGGACGAGGTAGTAAAATAATAATTTTAGGTACTTAAGTATAAGTGCATTTTTTTAAAGTAAATCAAATAAATAAAGTGAGTTATAATTAGCATTAAAACGGAAAGTACGAACTCCAAGTGCATGTATCTCTCTTGTTCTTCTTCTTAATTGGCGCGATAACTGCTTGAGCGATTTTGGCCGAATTTAATAAAGTTCGCCAACCGTTTCTTTCTCGTGCTAACCAGTGCCAATTGGACACACCAAATAAAGCCGAGTCCTTCCCCACCTGATCTTTCCAACGCAGAGGAGGTCTTCCTCTTCCTGTGCTACCACCAGCTGGTACCGCCTCGAATACTTTCAGAGCCGCAGCGTTTGTATCCATTCGGACGAGATGACCCAGCCAACGAAGCCGCTGGATCTTTATTCGCTGCGCTATGTTTGTGTCGCCGTAAAGCTCATACAGCTCATTGTTCCAATGTCTATGATAGTCGCCATCACACACTAAAGGTCCAAAAATCTTGCGCAGAATCTTTTTCCCAAACACTCCAAGGGACGCCTCATCGGATGTTGTCATCGTCCAAGCTTCTGCGCCATACGCCATACAAATAAGCTTGGCGATTTCCCCTACTCGTAAGCGATTATAATATACTGGCCAATCCAAGCACTCCTTTAAGCTAAACAGGTCTTATTTGTGCATCTACGAAATCTACCTGGAAATCTCGACATGCAAACTTTGTTTTGCGGTTACGAGTGTTACCTTTGTTATGTTAGCGTAGACTAAGAATTTGGCATAGTCCCAGAAAAAAAAATCGAGGGGTGTCATTGTTATTTGATCACTCTATATATTCAATATGGAATTGGTGTAATTCTGACAGCAAAATAAGTCATAAGTCAGTAAGGCTAAATATCATCGAGAATTTCATCGAAAGAGATCACTGCGAAATGTTTATTCATTGGATACTACTATCCATACAAAGCCACCAGCTGCTCCATATTCTGAGAACTTTGTAAATACTAAATTTTTTTCCATTTTTAAATAGATTCAAAATATATGCACCCTTTACTACGCATTCATATTTAACAAATCCCGCTCAAACTTAAATTTATTGCCTGGCTAAGTTTGTTAAAGTTTTGCAAAATAATCGTAAATATAAACTAAAAACTTCAACCTGTACATTTTTAATTCATTATGTTTACTTTTTGACTATTTGTTACTATGCGTATACATGCGAACATATGCGCATATGTATGTAGTATGTATTAACTGCATTTCCCTTGCTGTCATATTGACTCCTCTTCCGATGCATAAACAAATTTTCGCTTCCAAAAAACATATTCGCTGCACCATTCCGCAGTGCGTGGGGGAATTCAGGCCAAAATTTCACAACAGTACAGCCATTACAAATTTACGCTACATAAAATGTTTCCCAACTTTTTCTGTCTATTTCAAATGCAATAAAGTGCAAACAAATATATGCATGTGTAGATGTGTAGGTATGTATGTATGTGCAAACACAAACATATGTGCATAGTGGCGTCATAAAAAAGTTTGAATTTGTTGATGTTTGTGACCGTTAAGGTGATGAAAAAATAACCAAAATTGCCGTGGAATGCGTGGAAAAATAATAAATAATTTGAAATATTGAAAAAAAACGGAAAATATTGCAAAGGTGAATTTGTGTGTGTGTATGTATGTATGCATGTGCTAACAGAAATAACTTTAGTTCAATACAAATAATAATAAAAAAGAATAAAATCCATTTCCAATGGTAAAGCCAAACTTCGTCGAAAATCACAACGTGAATCGGAAAAGTTCACAACGATGTGTGGGGCAGGGTGAAAAAGAGCGCTGGGGAGATACTTTTTTGTTTTATTTTTTTTATTATATTACTAAATCTTTCCTATTACTTAGAGATTAACAATAAGTTTTCAAATCTTAGTCTAGTTTTCCTTACTCTGGTTAACAAAACACCCTTCAGCGGTGAAAATAACTCATTCTGAGTGCGATTCATTTGATTTTGGACTTTTAAAGTAAAAAGCCCGAAAAATCAAACCGAAAGAAGAAACCACTTTTAAATTCTGAACTACTCAATGCCTTGAGTCTAAGCAAGTACCGTAGAATCGGGTTTGAACTGAACAGCGGCTTAACTGAACTCCTCCATCGACTGAACAACAAATTTGTGTTCATTGAATTGTCTTTAGAGTGAACATAATTTCTTTTGCGCTAATTAGAATAAATATTAAGAATTTAATAAAAAATATTTAGAATGGCGTTAGAAGCTGTCTACAGCATTTGACAAAGACCATCGAGTGGGCCGCAGAAAACACGCGTTCCCTTGACAAAATACTTGCCCTTCGAAAGTTTAGAGATGAAGCTGTGAAGAAGTGTTTTAAATGGACAGAAACGAACCAATATGAAAGACTTGTTTGCAAAACCAAAAAAAAATATTAGATTACAAAAAGGTTTGAATTGAATATTTTATCATTCGGTAGTATATATACGAGGTGTGTTCAAAAAGTATCGCGAATTTTTAATTTTCGTATGTTACGTATATTCGAATCTCGATTTTTTTCTGGCGATATGTTGGTACTCATGTCTCTCACTCATGCCGATGAGTTTGGCTATTGTTGACAACTGATTTGCTTGCACGTGTTTCGGCTCGTCTTCGATTTAACCTCTTCAGAAACATGGATCCAAGAACCTGTATCAAATTTTGTGTGAAAAACGAAATTAAGTGCGTGGATGCATTCTGAATACTTTGGACCAAAGCAACGTTTATTGGTGGTACAAAATGTTTTCAGAAGGCCGAGAAGATGTGAACGACGAAAAACGTGCCGGACGCCCGAGCACTTCAACAACAGATGAACAAATTGATGAAGTGAAGAAAATGGTATTGGCCAATCGTCGAATCACCGTTAGAGCAGTTGTTGAGAGTCTAGACATATCGATTGGTTCGTGCCATTCGATTTTTTCAATGACTTGGGCATGAGACGGGTCGCCGCAAAATTCGTACCAAAACTGCTCAATTCCGACGAAAAGCAGCATCGCATGAATATTGCTAATGAGATGTTGTACTCTGACCGCGACGACCCAAATTTGCTCCAGAGGGTCATAACTGGTGACGAATCGTGGGTTTATGATTACGAAGTGAACCAAACCACTACTTTTTGAAAACACCTAGTACATATATAACTGGCGCGTACACCTTGTCTGGGTGTTTGGCCTCCCCCTGTTTGTAGCGTGCGTCTTGTTGTTGTTCCACAAATGGAGAGACCTACAGTTTTAAGCAGATATTTTTTATGAGGAGCAGAAATACACTCGGAGGTTTGCTATTGCCTGCCGAGGAGCGACCGCTATTAGAAAAAACTTTTTGCTCATTTTGGTGTTTCACCGAGATTCGAACCTACGTTCTCTCTCCAACCCACGCAACAACCCATTCGACTACGGCGGTCGCCAGTATTGACAACCCTTTTTGTGAGGTCAGCAACACTGCGGGATGTACTTCCTCTTTATAAGTACTAATGAAAGCACTTTGAAATTGAAATTTTAAATTTTAAAGGCAAGCCAAGAAGCACCTAGAGACTGGCAACTCCTAAAAAACTCAAGCTAAAAAGCCGATTGTATCCAAAGCACTGGAAAGTAAAAGGGTAGATAGTCAAGAAGAGGAAAACAGAAAGAAAAAGTTAAGATAAAATAGAGACAGATACAAAGAAACCTAGCCCTGTGAAAATTTATCAGATTCTTTGGCAAATCTGAAAATATCCTCCAGTTTGAAAGAACGAATATTATTCATTCTCATGACAACGAAATCCAAAAATCCTAGCAAAGGCAGGACACTCACAGGGAAAATGCTCAGTGCTATCCACTTCCTCTAAGAGAGACAGGCAAACTAGGGTTCTCAATGATTCCAATGGTGGTCATATGCTGACCCCATGTGTTGTGTCCTGTAATAATACCGACCATCAACCGAAAGTCTTTTCTTCCAAGTCTTAATAAAAAGTTTGAAAGTTTTCTATTCGGACTTATCACAAAACACTTTGCAGTTTTGCAGCATTCTAGACTGGACCATCACTTTTATGTAAATTGCATACATTATCGCTGATCCAATTCATAATTCCTGGAGAACTAATTGCGATTATTGACTCTGGTCCCTGTGGGGTAATCGCTCATCTGCAGTTGGCCAATTCATCGACAATTTCATTACCCGAATAAAAAGGTTTGATGCTGAGAGTTATAGCTACTCCTTCTTGCAAATTTTGCTTTTGGCTGCTGATTTGAATGCATTAACTGCTTTAATTTTGCAAATTTTAACACACATTTGGCATCAAATATTTTTTGTTTACTATTCTCCAATGATCCATTCACAGTTAGATTACAGTGCTCAGGTTTTCAACAAAACGTCTACGATAGTTAAGAAGCTGTAACCAAGACATTACCTCGTCTCTGTGCGTAGACTGCTTTTGTTTTTTCTTTTAAGAAGAGTAAGCATCAAAAGCCTAACCCAATCAGTGTGTCCCACACCCGAACCCGAACTGAACCTCTTGCCGTCAAAGTACGGATTCTCCGGCTTCCTTGCCGTTCGCATCTTCGCTTTGTCGCCCGCTGTAGCGAAGTTGTGGCATTATTTCGGCAGCCGCATGCAGTACATCCTTCCATGCATTGTTGCTCTTCACCAGCAGTGGGAAACTCTCGGGCGTGTCGCTACAGCCGAATTTATCTTCTAGTATTTTCCTAAGTCTTCTGAATAGACGATGTACGAGGAGCATATGTTCTGAAATGCATGCTCGCAAGCACATGAAATGCTCGCAGTATGGAATCTCTTCATGCCCAAAGCGATGAAGCTATGCTTTAAAACATCCATGACCACTACGGATTTATATAAGGTAGTAATCGACCTCCCCATCTTTTCTTTCAAGCTATTACTTCACTCTAAGGATGAGGGGATGAGTCCACTTGCCATTTGTCTACGGGTCTACACCTGCCCACTGGTGTACCATTTTTAAGGGTTCATTGGGATCACACTGCTTGTTGCTGCGCCTTATGGCATGTCGCTGTGGCAATCAAGTATTTGTAGTACTTCTTCAATTTGACGTAAATGTGTTGAGTCGTCTGGAGCTGTAACTTTAATGGCGCCCAAGAGCACCGATACGACGGGATTGCCTAATGAGCTTCTTCTACTTTTGCCAACTGGGCGAAGCGCATGTCACGTCAAATATACGACGAGTAGCTTGAAAAAGTATTATCGGTGAAGAAAAGGTGAACGTCTCGCATCGGGATGCCCTTCTTATTGGAAATACGGGTTTATGAAATCTGTTTCTGAAATTTTGTCTTCGCCAGCTATAGTACTAAACAATTCATCGATCGTGGATCCTCTACAAAACAACTATGGGAGCTACCCAAGGATGATAAATTTACCAAATTTGCTCTTTAACTATGGTGAAAAAGATAATTGTGAGGGGAACTTTGACTGCCACGTCACTTCGGCAGCCGAATTCTGCACAATCATTTCATACATATCCACACACTCGTCCAATCAGTCGTTGTTCAGACGGCGGTAAAGTGTCATTGGTTGATTCTTTTTTTGTTTATCACCAACACAATCTCAGTTTTTTGTGAATGCACCCCAAGTGACGTCAGCCCACCAGCTGATTCTTTTAAATTCGCTGAGGGTCGAGTAACGGTCTGCTAAATAGCACACCTCGAAGAATATTTTCACCATGGGTATTACCCACTCGCTGTGGTTAATTCTCTCTAAAATACTTTGATGACCACCTTCTCTGTAGCTATGTTTATTGGCAACAAAAAACCGAAGAAACATTAGATAATGTAGCCCTTCACAGAATTATTTGAAAAATGGGAAATTTTTTAGCCGACTGGATTGCTCCTTATTTCAAATTTCCAGCACATATTGACTTATGCTCGTAAATTGGTTTGAAATAAGTTTTTGAATGGTATCTTTAAGAAGCTTTGGGAATATTTTCCTTGGACTTATGGCGATTGCTTATGGGTCTCGCTTACACTGGGTAGCTAAAATCAGGGTATCTTTATCGAGGTATCGAGATCAATGAAAAGTTTACTGTCTGGACCGCATATTGCTTAATGACTCTTATCATTTTTATATTTGCTCAGTACAAATGAGGTAGCCAACACTCTCTTTCACCCCCTGTTCATTTAACAATTTACAGAATAGTTGCAGGCATCTCGCAATCGCATATGGCTAACGTCATTTATACATTTTTTGTTACTGCTTCCCTTGTTGTTACTGTGTTTACCCTATCACCATCAACTATAGAAGCAGTAACAACATCGTCGCCAGCGGAAGCTCAACAATAATCACATTGACTATTTAATGTTATTCTTTCCTGTCTAACCGCCTGCCTGTCCGTCCGTCTGTCCGCCTTCCTTCATTACACATACCATCTATTGTTGTGTTTGTAATTCTTCTTGTTCACATCCTGCTAACGAATGGCTCGGGTTGCCTTTGCAAGACATACAGAGGCCAGGCAATCAGTTGCGGTGGCACTGGAAGGAAAGCGCGCTGATGTTGGAAGATGGACGCGTAGAAGTGGAAGTGGAAGGTGCACGCCTCGGCAATATTCTTGCTGTTGAATAAATTTGCCCCGCTTTGGACCTAAGCCAAGTAACTAAACACGAATAAAGTCAGCTGTTGGTGAGCAATGGCGATGTGCTCTGGGGGGTTTCCTCTCGGTCACAGAAGGCATCTGCTGGCATTCGCTAAGCGCCGCGGTAGAGTTATTGTTTACACATGTAATGAATACAAATATAATATATGCGAGGACTTGTGAATTGACGTACATACATATAGACGCATATAGATATATTACAGTGCACTCTCTTCTAACGGACATCTCTCTTAAGCGGACACCTGCCATCAGCGAAAACTTTTTTCAGTCCCTCAGGTGAGAGGTCCGCTGAGAGAGAGTACACTGCGTATACCCTAGGCCGGATCGAATTGTGGGGAGGCAAAAAAATCGCCCATTGCTCTGTGAAAATCATATTCTAGGGATCAAAATAAGAAACTTTGCCGAAGGAACCATACCTCTAAAACGAATTCTGATGTCCCCCAATTTGGGTCGAACTTTTTAGTTTCTTTTCTCATGTAAAGGCCAAAAATTGTGATATTTTGAAATGATTGTATGGGGAACCCCCCAGGGGAGTTCCAGGGGGTGTGCCACTGGCATGGGTGGATCGGCCGTCCAAAGTTAGTGGGGGTCGGTCATACATTTGGACTCGATTTGAGCACTTTAAATGGGTCAAAGAGGGATTTTTCGTTCGACCCAAATTGGGGGACATCAGAATTCGTTTTAGAGGTGAGGTATGGTGTATACTATACACTCATGGACAATTAACTGGGTGTACGGTTGTTCTTATCAATTTTGTCTATTTTACTTCTACTTATTTCATGTCTATAAATTTTTCTAGATTTTCTTCAAGCAAAGTACGTTCGACAATTTTTTTTATATGGAAGAAAATGACTACCACTGTAGCAAAAGAAAATTTCAAAAACCAACGCTATTTCCTTACTACTTGCAACTTTCACTTTATTATACTAAAATTGAATGGGCTATGAAACTGCATATCAAAAATTATTCTAAAAATTCTGATTAAAAAGTTTGGAATTTCGGTGAAATTTTGGGATTTTTACCGAAAATTTAAACGCAAGGTGTTATTCCTGTAAGAGTTATTCCGTAATATGGTTTCGTTGCCTGAGTGGCACGTAGCGCCGTCTTGTTGAAAATAAGCGTTGTCCAGATCAATACCATCCAATTCCGGCCTTAAAAAATCATTGATCATCTTTGGATAGCGCAATCCATTCACGGTAACTGTTGCTCCAGCTTCATTTTCGAAAAAGTAAGGTCCAATGACTCCGCCGAACCATAAACCGCACCAAACAGTCACACGTTGAGGATAGAGAGGCTTTTCAACAATAACTTTTGGATTTTCTGAGCCCCAGATCCGACTATTTTGCTTGTTAACGAAGCCACCGAGGACTCATCACTCAAGATGATATTTCGATGGAATTCTGGATCATTTTCATGCATTTCAACGACCCAATCAGCAAAGACATGACGTTGTTGATGGTCGGCCGGCTTGAGTTCTTGTGTTAACTGCACTTTATAAGCCTTAAGACCTAAATTTTTATGCAAAATACGGTGTAATGACGTTTGTGGAATGCCTAAATCCAAAGAACGACGAGGAATGGACAAACCTGGCTACAACAGCACTTTCGGCTGTTCTTGAGCGACATGCAAGGGTTTTATTCTTCACATCACTAATGCGTCCCAGCAGCTCGCATTTTTTCAGCAATTTCTGTATTACCAAGTACCACTAAAGCGGCGTGTTGATTCCTTTATGAGACCTGCAGCAGGCAGATATCCATAGCCAGTTAGAGCGGTTGATGTAGTGGAGAAGATTGATGAGATTTAGGTTGGCGCACTGCCCCAGGTTGCGGAAGAAAGGATCAACCAGTGACCTCAATCGTCTAGCTGCCAAACCCGGACACTTACAGAGAAAGTGCTCAACAACCTCCTTCTCTGGAAAGTCCCTCACAGCTTCTGCAATGGGGGTTAAATGGTAAACCTAGCTTTTCCGCGTGAGTGTCGATCATCCAATGACCGGTAAACACAGCTACGAGTTTGGAAATTAAATGGCGTGTAGTAACCAGGACTTTATGAGTCCTCTGTCTATTGTAATTCGGCAAAGGGTTTTCAAAATAGTAAATGAAGAAATGGAGCTCCCATCTCTTCTGCGCTTTTTGAGAAATAAGTTGTGCAATTCCCCTTCAACAACAGTCATCGGGATGCCAATGACCGGGTAGGAGGTTTCTGAGGCCACTTCAGTCCTCTTCCTGGCAAGCTCTTCTGCAATTTTATTTCCCTCTATGACCCTATATCCTGGAACCCAGATTAGAGAAATGCTACATGCACACCCAAGAGATTTGATCTCTTCCTTACATGAATTGACTAGTCTGGATCTGCAAAATGGCGTCATCGGAGTCATTGTTCGCGGCCTGACTATCGGAAAAAATATTAATATCTCCCTCCCTCCCACGTTCCCTAAGCGTTTTCTATGCCATCAGGATCTCAAAGACTTCTGCCTGAAAAACTCTAGCAGTAATCGGCAATTTTAAGGAATTAGATAAATTGGCTCTCTTGCCAACAAGTTGTAAAGGCTCTTCCAAACAGAGGTGTTATTTTGATATTCGGATGTTTATTTCATTATAAAGAGGAAGGTATGCCGTTAATAGTGGAACATAACATCAGGCAAATGACCACCACGACCATGCTTACAGGACAATATCCATCCTTTTTATGAAATTTTCCATAACCGAATTGCAAAGTGGCTGCCCTATGTCCTCGATAGCCTCCCTCACGAATTCCATTTTTGAGGTTTTGAATCGAACCTGGGCTGTTGGCGTAGACCTTCTCTTTCACGTGGTGCCAAACAAAAAAGTCACAAGGTGTTAAATCACAAGATCTCGGGGGCCAGTTGTGATCACCTCTTCGAGAGATAACTCGTTCCGGAAACTTTTCCCGTAAAGGATCAATGCTTTCGTTGCTTGCGTGGCACGTAGCGCCGTCTTGTTGAAAATAAACGTTGTCCAGATCAATACCATCCAATTCCGGCCATAAAAAATCGTTAATCATCTCTCGATAGCGCAACTATAACACCTGTTATTGGAAAGATACTTTATAAGAACTAGTTGTAAAGTATAGAAAACAGTTGAATAGCGGAAAATAGTATATCCGTCGAGAAAGATAAGAGTATCGACTCCCTGAAAATATTTCTTTTTTGTCAAAAAGTGCTTACGGTTTAATCTGTCATCGTTTCTTGGGAATGAATCACTCGCACTTCAATTCTGCTCTTTCACCCACTCGCACGAAAGTTAGGTTATTCCGAAGTGTCAAAAAATCATAGGCAATTTTGTTTGCGTTTTATTACTGCTAAATAAATATTTGATGAATTAAAATAGTTTGCATTATTTTATAACAATTAATTTGGAAATAAAATTGAATAAATAGCAGTATCATATGAGGTCATATGCAGTAAATGGTTAAATTTATAAAATAAAACTTAAAATGCAAAACATTTAAGTGATGTTAATCAAAAACCTCTCAAATGGAGAGAACTGAGTATCTTTCTTAAGTATTTTTCAATATACAAATCTGGTGAAAATGTGGCAGACCTGTTTTATTGTCCATGAGTGTATATGCATTTATATTTATGAACTCAATATTTAATTTATAAAGAAAGAAAATTTCCAAAAATATTACAACTGGAAGCTCATTCCACTATAACAGGGCTGAAAAAGTGTTCATCTCTTATAAATCAAAAGAAACCAAAGCAGACCAAAGGATTAAACTTTGATCGCACCATTCTTTCCCAAGATAGTTTCTCTTTATTTTCATAAAAAAACAACAAATTTACACATTAAAAAATATGGCACCCTACACATTTTTTCGCCCTGTGCACTGCTTTGCCCGCAATGCTTTTGGAGCTAAAAATACAGCCTTACTCAATTAGATTCCTCATCAACAAAAAAACTATGCTGACATCTACTGCCAATTTTATAAATTAGTGCGACACCTTGTGGTAAATAACCAAATGTGAGCAGTCCCGAGTGGTACCTTGTGTGGAATAGTCACGACCTTCGAAGAGATGAGGCGACATCATGTGAGGAGTAGGCGAAATGATCAGCAAAGAAAAACGTCGCCAGATGCCGCGGTGGGAACTATGACTGCACTTTATAGGATATACGTTAGTTTTATGGGTTCCAGTCTCCGCCATCAGATAATTTGAATTGAGCTACTGACATGCTGTGGCCAAGTCTGTTGGGCTGTTTGTTTTGTCGATCCAGTCTGCATTGTCGATTTCAACGGAACTGCATACTTCATAGTTTTTCAATAGGAAGCATTTTTATAGCAAATTCTGCAAAACGCATCCTTTATCTGCACCAAATACAGAGTGTTATTTGCACTGTTGGGCAGTTCGCATAAATATTGCCCTGCAGCAAGTACGAGGGGCACAGACTTAATCATCCAAATTTTTCTTAATACTTTTTTACTAATTCAAATAAAAACAAAAAATGATTTTGAGTAATAGAAATTTTCATTTTGATCTTTCTTTGATCCCAAAAAAAAAAATCTTCCGATAGGGTGATTAATTTTGCGCCAGTTGCAAAAGTTAGAAATTTTCCGATAGGGTGATTAATTTTGCGCCAGTTACAAAAATTAGAAATCTTTCGATAGGGTGATTAATTTTGCGCCAGTTGCAAAAATTACAAATTTTCCAATAGGGTGATTAATTTGGCGCCAGTTGCAAAAAGAAATCTTCTGATAGGGTGATTAATTTTGCGCCAGTTGCAAAAATTAGAAATCATTCGATAGGGTGATTAATTTTGCGCCAGTTGCAAAAGTTAGAAATCTTTCGATAGGGTGATTAATTTTGCGCCAGTTGCAAAAATTAGAAATTTTCCAATAGGGTGATTAATTTTGTGCCAGTTGCAAAAAAAGAAATCTTCTGATAGGGTGATTAATTTTGCGCCAGTTGTAAAAAAAATAAATCTTCCGATAGGGTGAGAGTTGATAAGGGTTGCGCCAGTTTCAAGAATTAGAAATCTTCTGATAGGGTGATTAATTTTGCGCCAGTTGCAAAAATTAGAAATCTTTCGATAGGGTAATTAATTTGACGCCACCTTGCATTAAGAACTCTGTAGCAAATATGAGAAGGCGGCATTTTTAAGTGAATTTTACTGAATTTTACCTGAAAACTTCTAAAGATGAGAAGGCGTAAGTAAAAATCTTAGAACAGAGAAACAGCTTTAATAATTCTCTCCATCCAATGTTGCCAGAGTCGCAGTTTTAATTGTAAATTATAGGTTTTTAGATAATTACTTCATAGTTCATATTATATTACAGTGAATTGCTGTGGAAGCACAATGTTGAGGAAATTGTGAAAAAGGCCAGTAATGCGCTGTACGCATGTAAAAGAATGCTGGGCGTTACTTGTGGTCTATCGCCCGCACTGATGCATTGGTGCTACACGACAGTAGTCAAATCGATATTGCTGTATGCGGCCTTAGTATGGTGGACTGCGACAAGAAATCTCACGTACTTAATGCCACTGGAAAGGATTCAGTGACTCGCTGCTCTGTGCATAATAGGAGCGACGAAAACCACTCCAACGGCGGCGCTAGAAATGATACTCAGCATGCCACCTATTGACCTTATGGCGGAGAATCTGGCAGCGAAATCCGCGGGGAGGTTAGTGGCTGCTGGAGTATTCACTTGTAGAACCTTCGGTCACAGCTCAATAGGAAAGAGGAGTTCAGGTTGCACAGACTACATGACTCCGTACTTTAATTGGGAAAGAAGGTTTCGTACTACAATTGAAGATAAGGGATGACACAAAGGCATGAAGCCTGGCAGTAGGCCTTTTCACATCTACACAGACCACTCTAAAACTTTGGACGGAGTGGGAGCGGTCATTTACTGCTCGAAACTAGGGATTAGGCAGCCTATCAAGCTGCCAGACCGGAGCAGTATTTACCAAGCGGAAGTTTTTGCTGTGGGAAAGCCGTGCAGCTCGCCTACACAAAAACAAGAAAGAGCTCAATAATTAAATATACATACGTGGACAGCGATAAAAGCAAAAAGCTCATATTGCATTAAGTCCAAAAATGTTCAACGGAGCAGGGAGGCCATAGAAAGGCTAGCCGCAAACAGAAGGCTGCACATCTATTGGGTACCTGGGAAACGAAATAATAGATGAGATAGCAAAAAGTGCTGTTAGATTACCATTTGATCAAGAGAACGACATGCAAAAACCGCTAAATACAGTATACAACGAAATGGACGACTACATGAAAAGGCGAGTGGAAGCTAGGAGGACTAATCTCGCCACATGCAAAACAGCAAAAGTCATGTGTAGAACTAACGACAAAAAACGGACTCAATTCGTACTTACACTCCCGCGAAAGGAATGCAGAACTATCATAGGGATGCTAACAGGTCATAATTTATTGGCTGCACATGCGTTCAGGATAGGGATTGCTAACACGGACAAATGCAGGATATGCAGAGAGGATGTTGAGGAAACTTTAGTACACCTTCTTTCCGTTTGTCAGGCATTATTAAAAACGCGCTTAAAATGCCTGGTAGCCCCACTGTTTGAGGGTCTGGAAGACGTCTCAAAAGCGGAGCTCCCTGCCCTACTTAGATTCGCCAAAAGCGCTGACATCCTACATGATGTCTACTTTAGGTATTCATAGAGGTCGGTCTCCATCTGGTCTCACTAGGGACCTAAAGGTCTACGCGTGGCTTATTGCCAACCAGGCTAATCTAACCTAACCAAGAGTCAGGGGGCCAACCTGTAGACATCGCAGGCAGAACTGCCGCTGCACGTACCGAAATCAGGCTGAGAGGTTCGGGCTTCAGACTCGGACCAAGCGGACCAAGTGGCTCAAAAATCACGTTGATTTTTAAGGGGACAGATACCTATAAAATTTTGAAAAAAAAAATTGTTTTCATAAAATATTAATATAACCCTTTAAGAATATGACACAAAATTTTTAGAAAATTTAAGTATTTCTTATATTACATATAGATCGTCAGCCGTGAGAGTTATAGTTACGTTGGCGACTTTAGACGTGTTTTCTCAAAACTATATTTTTCGAATTGGCGTACACGATAACTCGATCCTGCTGAAATCTTTTTTATGATATTACTTTCTATGTGAATACAAGTTTTCGAAAATTTTCGAAAAAATAATTTTTTCGAAGTAAAATAGTAGGAAAATTCGCCCCGAAATTCAGTTTTTTTAAGCATTTTATTCCGCGAATTTTTTTCCCCATGTTTGTTTAATTCATATAGAAATTATGACATTAATAAACAAAAAAATTTTTGGTTTTTCGTATTCAGGTCACTGAAGCCGATGATACAATACCCGCCGATTGAGAAGCCGCGCTGCGACCTTCCTAGAAGAATTAAGGGTACATCCGCCATTTTAAATGATTGAAATAAAAATAATTTTTTTATATATTATTCTAAATATGTATAAATAAGCTGTATGCCAATTTCGAAAAAAATATATTAACTTCATTTTAAATAATTTGAATGAAAATCAGGGAAAATATGGCCCATTATAGGTATCTGTCTCCTTAAGATTTTTTCCTCCGCAATCTTTAGCATTTTCCCCATACAGCGAATGCTGGATATGTTTTTTTTTGTGGAATAAAACACCCAATACCATCAGTCGGGTGCACAAAATTCATGTTGTTGCCATGACAGATATACGACAGACCGAGCAGAAGGCTTAACCTGTAACCTTTAGTACAACTTTCTAACAAGAAGCGTAACTTCAGTGTCTAGAACGGCTAGTAGCTTTTCTCTTTACAATGCACAGTGGTCCGGCGGCCGGACAAAATTCAATTTTTCAACATTTTTGAAATAAAAATTTGATAATGCAGATGTTTTCTTAAATATTCAAGGCAGATTTCTTGAAAATATTACTTAATTTAAAAAATTTTTCATTGTAGTTTTTTGACTTTAAACATGAAATTGTATGCAAATCGTACTTCATACAAGAGTTTCATTTTCATGTCTGCAAATAAATATTACCATTTGATTGTTAACCAAATATTGAAAAAAAAAATATATATAATTGAATACGGAAACAGTAATAATTCTCTTAAGTTGTGGTACAAAATCCAATTTTTTTTTTTGAAATTTCAAAATTTTTCGAAATTTTTTTTTTAAAGATCATTTTTTCGAGTGGTCCACACCGGGCCACTTGAAATCAACATGAGTGATGTAGCCACATATTTCAGCTATGATCTCAAACTGAAACCTTTTGCGCAAAGTTGTCCAAATTAAAAATAATGTAGCTTTTGTGCATTTACCCACAGGCAAAACGTTACATATGGCTTATGCAATTTTGTGTAAAAGACAGAAAAAGACATCACAGCATTAAGAGACAACTAAAAAAAAACAATTATTAAAAAAACAAAATTTTTTTTTAATATTATTACAATGTTAATATGATATATGTATATATAACACTATATACAATAAAATTATATATAAGTTCAAAAGTCGAATGGGATTATTGGTGGATATTCCTAAAACGGGTGGTAGTGGAACGACAAATGATGAGAACCCGGCTCGCAGGTTTTTTAATGATCCTGAAGTATCATCAGAAATTACTGGGATTGATATTCATTTAATCAAGCGGTTTGCCACTATTTTACAAACATTATCGTCTGGTCTTGATATTAATATTGAAGCATTTCAAAAATATGCCCTTGATTCTGCTAAACTATTTGTCCAACTATATGATTGGTATTACATGCCGGCTTCCGTGCACAAAATATTAATTCATGGGAGTTTAATTATTAAACATGCTTTGCTGCCTATTGGCCAACTCTCCAAAGAGGCTCAGGAAGCAAGCAATAAGGATTTGAAAAATTTTAGACAAAACAATACACGAAAAATGTCGAGAACTGATACAATGACAGATTTATTAAATGCTTTGCTTTGTTCATCAGATGTAGTTATAATATCAAAAACTAAGGTTCCAAAAAACAAGCCAAAATCATTTTCAAAAAAGGTTCTTGCGCTTTTAAATTTGAAAAATGATCCAGCCTCAGAAAACAGCTCATCAGAAACCGAGGATTCTGAATCATAAAAAAAAAATTAAAAATGAAAAACAAAAAAACAACTAAATATCCAAAAAAAATTTATAAACTAAAACAAAAAAAAAATTTTAAATTAAAAATAAAAAAAAATTAAAAATTAAAAATCAAAAAAAATTTAAAAAGTAAAAATAAAAAATTACAAAAAAATCGAAAAACAAAAAAAATTAGGAGAGAATAACCTTACCGTAAACCTCCACGTGGTACTCTCTGGGGTCGTGAAAAATGTAAAAATGAACTCACCAGCTATTTACGGAAGTAAAAATGTATTTATAGTATTCAATGAATTAAAAATTTGTTAAAATTAAGGTCAGATTCGTCATCACTGATCCTTAAAACCCCTAAATATATATTTGCAGCTTAATTAAATCAGTTTTTGAATTTTGTCCGCCAACGCCTTCTGGTCGGACCCTTGTGCAATGTGTGGATGCATGCAGAATCTGTATGTCATCTTAGTACAAAATGGAGCCAGTTGACTTACTTACCTGGTACTTACTTAGCGCTTTTATCCCTTCATATCTATGTATTTCAAGCCTTCAGAAAAGAAAACACAAACTGCAGATTTTTTTGGCAATTTAATAATTTATACTCTTTTTGTGTTGCATGAATTTTTTGTAACAATTTCTAATGCTGCATTAAAATCTTAGAAAGTAAAATATATTCATTTATGTATATGTCCCCGCTTGCAGTGGTAGACTTAGCGATATGCATGATCGATCAGTAGTTAATAGTTAGTTATACATACACACATACATACATATATGTAATAATAAATAGTTGCCTTTTTACTGCGCTGCCTTCTGCCTTCTAATTTGTTACTTGGTTATTTGCTTAGGATCAGAGAGTCTTACTAATGAGACAATTTAAATAGAGTAAATGTTATTTGAAATAAAAAATTGGTAAAGAAAAAAAGAGACTATAAATAAAAAGTTAAAAACAGTTAAACGAGTACAGCATTTGCGGCAAGCCTTGCTTCATTATTAACTTTCAAAGAAAATGCAGCTGAAACGTGTCATATATTGATCAATATTTTTGGTAATCGCGCTCCATCAAATACAACTTGTAAAAAGTGGCTTCGACGCTTCCAAAGTGGCAATTTCGACGTGAGTGATCACGTGAAAGATCGCGAAGGGGAACCGAAAAAATTCGAAGATACTCAACTACAACAATTATTGGATGGAGACGCATCTCGAACCCTTGATGATATGTCTAAAGAGCTGGATTTTGACAGATCAATCGTCGGTAAACGTTTGCCTGCGCTGGGAATGATCGAGAAAGCAGGTAGCTGTGTGCCATATCAAATGATGCCATAACGATAGACGATTGGTGACGTGTGAGATGCTTCGTGATCGGCAGAAAAGAAAAGGTTTTCTACATCGCATCGTTACTGGCGATGAAAAATGGATCTATTATGATAACCCTAATCGTCGAAAAAGTTGGGACCTACCAGGTGAACCAGGTCCATCGACAGCGAAAAAAAAAATCATGCTTCAAAGGTTATGTTACGCGTCTGGTGGGATCAGAAGGGTGTCATATATTATGAACTCCTTAAACCATCTACAACCATAACTGGCGATCGTTACCGACTGCAGCTAATGCGTTTGAATCGATCTCTCAAAGAAAAGTGGCCGGAATGGGACGTTAGACATGACAAACTGATTTTGCTGCTTGACCACGCCAGGCCACACGTTGCTAAATCGGTCCAGAAATATTTAGAGGGACTAAATTGGCAAATTTTGGCCCACCCGCCGTATTCCCCAGCCATTGCACCCTTGGATTACCATCTGTGCCGATCAATGCAGCCAGCTCTTATTGGTGAGTGGTGCACTTCTTACTAGAGCATCGCAAACTGGCTTAATGAATGGATCAATTGAAAAGAACTCGAATTTTTCGTCAGAGGAATCCGTATGCTGCCTAAAAGGTGGAGTAAAGTTGTAGCTTACAATGGCACATACTTCACATAATATCAGCTATTATTTAATTCCTTAAATAATTCGTAACTTTGGCTAAGAAAGGACGGAAACTTATTCCCATACCCAATACATAACGGCAAATAGATTTTTATGCGAAGCTTTTTCATGACAGAAATACACTCGGAGGTTTGCCATTGCCTGCCGAGGGGTGACCGGTATTAGATAAAACTTTGTCTACCGTTTTGGTGTTTCATTCACGGTAATTCGAGCCTAGGCACTCCCGAACGGTAGTCACGCACCAACCCACGATGACCGCTGTAGCCGAATTTTTCAACCTACTATGGCGAAAACAAAATTTGGTATTGCATGTGAATGAAATGGCATTCCGAAAAAATTTTATTCTAAAACATTGGATATCATGATTCTTTAAACATTAAACCAAATATTCTGTTATGTTTTTACAAAAGACTTAGTTTCTTTTATTGCGAAACAAACACAGCGAGCGGCCTTCTCCGAAAATATCAGCAACCAGTTCTAGGTCGATGCTGAGGCATTACATCTCGTATACCCGTATCACAAGTTCGGAAAGTTATTGGGGGAAAAATGCTTTTACACCAATTGAAAAGACGATGCCTGAGAAAGTATTTGTCTTTAGTTCGTGAAAGTAAGAGAATTAGAAGAGTTCAACCAGACTATGGAACACTTCTTCGAATCGGGAAATTGTGCGATGAACATAACAAGCCATTTGATTCAGTCCCTAAAACATCGCGAGGGTACTCAGTTGATATATATTGGCAAGCCTTATGGAATTCATATGAGGTGTTGTCAAAGGGCAATAAAATCGAACCATTGGCATCCACTTGTGTTGAAGTTCAAGTATTTAAAAAACAAACGAAAATAAGCAATCTGCTAAGGTAACAAACTGGCGATCGAAGCATAAAACAGCACAGAGTTGTAGATAGTGCGAGAAATGTCCGGAAATGCCACAGTAATACGAGAGAAGTGGACTTAATGTTTGATCTCATTGAATGGTAGCATATTCAAGCTAAAACTCGATACCCAATGAAACGACTTTTTTACTACTTTAATATGTATGGCTACGACAAATGCATACGTTTTGTATCGGCGACTGCATTTAAAAAACGAATGACTCAAATAAATCGGCGAGGGAAGCGAAATTATTGAAGTTGCTTGGGTTCCGGGACAATATTGCTGCTGATATTGTGGCTTCTACCAACATACGAAAGAGAAAAGTGTGGAAAAAGGTGGATGCTGAGCTCCTTGCAGATGTACGCTTCGATTTACGATCATTTTCCTGTCTGGCTTTCCAAAAGTGACGACAAAAAAAAGTGTAAGCTATGCCTAACTTGAGACATTCAATGTTTTTGCTCCAAATGCAAGTCAAACTCGTGCTAATTTACAAATAAAAATCGTTTTTTTATTACTATCATAGGAAATCCAAAAAAAAAAAAATTTTAATTTTTAATTTAATTAAATTAATTTTTAATTAAATTTTTTTTTTTTCCTGTGATAGTAATAAAAAAAACGATTTGAAGTCACTGTAAATTTATTTTCAATTTTGAGGAGTTACATATGTCCAGAATTTTCAAAAAATCGATTTTTTTCGATATTTCGAAAGTATTGTATAGTGTCTTAAGAATATACTGTGAAATGTTCATCCGGAAATTCCTAATATTATAGCTTCTACAGCCCAATAACTAGGTAGAGAGCGGTCCGCGTGCTCCTGTACTACTACTTTTTCCGGCACGGTCTGCATGATAACTCATACAGTCTTTTAATACTTTTTGATATTCGAAAGTGTTTTCTCTATAGTCCGTATTTTTTATATTTTTATTGAAAAATTTTATAAACATAATAAAAGTGTGACATTTATGACGTAAAAGGCATACTTTTGTTTAAAATGCCGTAAGTTGCAAAATTTTTAGAAATTCAAACGTCCGGCTCGACAACTTTATTTTACAAGAATTTTTTTACTTTTTACAGATCCATCAACATTTCAAGGAGAAGTGATGCAAGTTTTTTTTCTTTGGGTCACGTGATTTTTATATACTAATTTTTGTAAACAAAAATTAAAAAACATTTAGTTTAAATACTAATAAACAATATATACATTTTTTTTATATTTATTTCTATCGTTATCCCTTCTAAAAACAGTTTTTCTTTTAGCGCATTTTGGCGTTACTGGATGTATGTAACCCCTTAAAATTAGCGTACATTTACACACACTTACAAATCTGTCTGACTTTAGTGAGTATTGTACCCCAGCATTCCTCTCTGGGTGCCAAGTTGATTGCATTTACACCGACTTTTCTAAAGCCTCCAACAAAGTTTCCCATACGGTGTTGATGGGTAGGCCCGCTTGCCTGGGTTTTTATTCTACTTTTCTGCAATGACTTAAATCCTATTTGAGTCGGAGGCGGTGCGTTGTCACACTCTCGATGATGTTCAATCTGAACCTTTTTGCGCCACCCCTCTGGCGTACCACAAGGACCCAGAATCCATTGCTGTTTATTTTGTTTGTAAATGACATGGGTTCTTGTTTTTCAGGCGCCCACTTTCTATTATACGCTAACGATCTGAAAATTTATTAAGTCGTTAAGAACACTGCAGATATGATGAAACTCCAATCCGCACTAAATAAATTATATTTTTGGTGCTTGACATCACATCTTTCTTTAAATATTGAAAAATGCACCCATGTCTCTTTTTCAAAATCACGCAGTTTATTAAAAACTCAGCACGGCTTCTCTGGAGGAATTTTGCAAACCCTTCATGAATTTAAGGATCTTGGCGTTATTTTTGATATTCCAGTTTCATTCATCAGCCATATTACTTTTGTTGTTTGAAAGGCATACGCTATGCTTAGTTTTGTGCCACGTAATAGCACTGAATTTACCGATCCGCAGCCATAAAACTGCTTTGTACCTCTTTTGTTCGCTCGCATCTGGAGTATGCGTAGTATGCCTGGCGCCCTTTCCATCAGTTCCTCATTGATAGGATAGAGCGCGTGCAGCAGGTGTTTCTAAAATTTGCCTTACGTTCATTGGGTTTCTACGTTTGTATGTCTATCGCACCTTTAGCGCTGCTCAATTTGAAATCGCTCGATAAATGTAGGTCCATATATTATCTTCAACTTTTATTTTTTCCATTATACAAGGAGTCTATGACTAGCTGTCACGAATAAATTTTAATGTTCAAGAATAAATTTGAATGTTCCGCCGAGGTATTTTCGTGCTTCGTTGCCTTTCTATGCCGATAATGCTAGAACGAATTATGCACGCAAAGCACTTATTGGAAGGCTATTTGCGAATGCAACCAAATCTCAACATCTATCGATTTTGAATTTTCTATGGCTAAAACAATTTTTTTGAAAAATATCAAAATGACGCACTTTTGAAAAAGGTATGTTTTTCGGGTGGAAATTGGACTGTAGTATTTCCCATTGTAGCACCTGCCAGAATGACCAGCCTACCGAATAATAATCAGTTTAACTTTTTCGTTTCAGATGTCCTGAAGAGCCAAAATCCTGTTGGCAAGCGACCAATCTTTTTTTTAAGACGCTTACTTTGGCGCGATAACCGCTTACGCGATTTTGGCCGAGTTTAACAAAGCGCGCCAGTCGTTTCTTTCTCGTACTAACCGGCGCCAATTGGACACACCAAGTGAAGCCAAGTCCTTCTCCACCTGATCTTTCCAACGCAGACTAGGCCTTCGTCTTTCTCTTCCTCTGCTACCACCAGCTGGTACCGCATCGAATACTTTCAGAGCCGGAGCGTTTGTATCCATTCGGACGACATGACCCAGCCAACGTAGCCGCTGGATCTTTATTTGCTGCGTTATGTCTATGTCGTCGTAAAGCTCATACAGCTCATAGTTCCATCGGCTGCGATATTCGCTATTGCCATCGTGCAAGGGTCCAAAAATCTTCCGCAGAATCTTTCTCTCACACACTCCAAGCGTCTCTTAATCGGATGTTGTCATCGTCCACGCTTCTGCGCCATACGTTAGGACGGGCTTGATGAGAGTCTTGTAGAGTGTTAGTTGTGTTCGTCGAGAGAGGACTTTACTACTCAGTTGCCCACTTAGTCCAAAGTAGCACTTGTTGGCAAGAGAGATTCTACGCTGGATTTCAAGGCTGACATTGTTATCGGTGGTTCCTAAGTATACGAAGTCCTTTACAACCTCGGAATCATAACTGTCAACAGTGTATACTCGTACTATTTGATGTCAATAATAACATACTATAAAATCAAAACGATCGCATTTTATTTAAAAAAACATATTCCTAAAAAATATCTATAAAAATGAGTATTTGACCAGACAACAAGCGACCTCGATAGGTCGAAATGCACCCATATGAATTTATCGTTTGCTCCGATTGCGTTTTGGATGAAAAAATGCAATTAAAAAATTAAAAAGTTTCTATGATATTTTACAATTTTATTTCATCTCATTAGTAAGACTACTCATTTCTACTATTAGCTTTTGCGCACTTCCTTCGCTCAATGTAAACTGCATCATATCAAATTACTCGTATAAGCTATTTTTTCGCAAGTTTGCTCATAAAGTGATTTTCGCTATTTCTTTTTTTGTTTTTTTTTTTGTTGCATTTTTTAGTTTTGTAATTTTTTAGCTAGCTTGAACTATAAATACTTTCGCAGTTACTGCAGATTTTTGCAGCTTTTCTTTTACATACATACATACATACGTGTGAATATATGTAGTTGTATATTAAGTAGTTTCGAAAAAATCGGTGCATTTTGAGATAAAATTTGCTGCGTCTGCTGGTGGTGTGGCTGGTGTGGAGACATTTATTGTATGTAATATATAACAATGCATTTCACATATATTTACTATGTATAACTGCAATAGTTACTGTTTCGTGAATAGAAGACATTTATTGAATTCATTCTCTGCTTCTCTGTTTCTCTCTTCAATTACAATTTTTAAGTAAATAGTTTTTTTTTTTAATATTACTTTTAAGTATATATTTTTTATTTTTATTCATAGTTTAGTTGTACATATAAACAAATCGCCAACTCAATTCATATGATCGTGCATACATATTTTATTATATATTTTTTATACCTTTTAAGATTTTACATACATACGTACATACAACTTAATACCATAACAAAATATTCAGTAGCGTAAAATTAAAGTTTTTTATTTTTTAAAGATAGTATAATACAATTTGTACAAATGAATTTTTTTTATATTATGGATACTTTTTTTAATTCTTTATAAAGGAAATTAGACAAAGGCAAGGATATTAAGGGAGGGGAAGAAAAGTAAACTAAAAATGGGGATAATTTAAAATCAAATATATGCTACTATATTTTCTAGGGGCTACAGTTTTCAGCGCAAGTGCGCGCACACGCATGTGCACTCGTATATACAGTGAGAGTCACTTAAAATCGTACAACTATTTTCTTGGTAATATTTGTCAAGCTTTCTTCTTTGTTAAATTATGTAATAATATATAAAGTTCATATTCTAAAAGAACGCCGAATAAATTAAGTTTATTTAGAAAAAAAAAAACACGAACATTAAAAAAAAGTAGAACGATTTTAATAATTAAAATTTGTTTTTAGAATTTTTCCGATTATGCAGTTTAGCAGCTCATCAAATTTTAGTCTAAACTCGTGCAAGTTTGTAGTAGCTTCTATTAACCGTTCAAGTTTTTCACGTAAATTTTGATTTTTACAAAGAACCAATTTAAATGTTTCATGAACTAGTCCGAAAAAGACTAGTTTCATTTTCACCAATTGGAAATATTTCAGAAAAACAGAAATTTGTTAAAAATTATATATTTAAAAAAATTGGTTTTGTGGGAGCAGTACTAATCTGCAAGGTAACCAGTTTCCATTTGAATTAATTTGTATGAAAATGTACCATGTCAAATTATAGTTCTCACCAGTTTTTGAAATTTTAATTTTTGATTTTAACGAATAAAATTGTTCAATTTTTCATAGACTAGTTTGAAAGAAACTAGTTCCATTTTCACAAATTGCAAATATTTCAGAAAGTCAGAAATTAAAAAAATGCTATGCTTTAAAAAATGAGTGGTATGGGAGCAGTATTAGTCCGCAAGTTTGCAGTTTCGATTTTAATAATGGGAAAATAATTTGGAATGTGGAAAATTATGGAAAGCCACAATTTTAAATTATAATTCTAACCAGTTTGTGAAATTTTGATTTTTATAAAAAAAAAATTTCAATGTTTAAATGGACTAAATAAAAAACCCTGCTTCCATTTTCACAAAATGTAAATATTTCCGAAAGACAGAAATTTATTAAAAATGCTATGTTTTAAAAAATTGGGAGTAGTACTAGTCCCCAAACAACCAGGTTCCATTTGAATAGTGTGCAAATAATTTGAAACGTTGAATATTATAAAAATGCACAATTTTAAATCATATTTCTAACCGAAATTTTAATTTTTGATTTTTACGAAGAAAAATTTTAAATATTTGACGAGCTAGCCGAAAGTAGCTAGTTTCATTTTCATAAATTGTAAATATTTAAAAAATACAAAAACTTATTAAAAATGCAATGTTTTAAAAGATTGGTTTTGGGGAAGCAGTGCTAGTCCGCAAGTAACCAGTTTCCATTTCGATAGAGTAAAAATAATTTGAAACGTAGAAAGTTTTATTTTTTGATTTTTACGAACGAAAATTTTCAATGGTTCACGAACTAGCCCGAAAGAAACTAGTTTCATTTTCGCAAACTGCAAATATTTCCGAAAGACAGTAATTTATTAAAAATGCTATGTTTTAAAAAATTAATCTTACGGGAGCAATACTAGTCCGCAAGTAACTAGTTACCATTTGAATAGTGTGGAAATAAGTTGGAACGTTGAATATTTTGAAAATGCACAATTTTAAATCATATTTTTAACCGAAATTTAAATTTTTGATTTTTACGAAGAAAAATTTTAAATATTTGACGAGCTAGCCGAAAGTAGCTAGTTTCATTTTCATAAATTGTTAATATTTACAAAATACAAAAACTTATTAAAAATGCAATGTTTTAATGAATTGGTTTTGGAGGAGCAGTACTAGCCCGCAAGTAACTAGTTACCATTTGAATAGTGTACAGATTATTTGGAACGTAGAAAATTTTATTTTTTGATTTTTACGAACAAAAATTTTCAATGGTTCACGAACTAGCCCGAAAGAAACTAGTTCCATTTTCACAAATTGTAAATATTTAAGAAAGACAAAAATTTATTAAAAATGCAATGTTTTAAAAAATTGGTTTTGGGGGAGCAATGCTAGTCCCCAAACAACCAGTTTCCATTTGAATAGTGTGGAAATAATTTGAAACGTGCAATGAAAACGCGCAATTTTTAATTATATTTCTTCATCAGCGACAAAAGTGCATAACCGAAAAACTTATAAAGATCTGATAAATTAATTTTTTGAAATTTTTGAGAAATTCTATTTTTTTTCTTGGTTTTTAAAAGGTTTCTGATTCTATGATTTTCAGTGACATCCCACTGTGCATGCATGAAATGCGCATTTCTGGCTGTTTTCAAAGTTCCTCTAAATAAGCTATGTTTTTTTAATATTTTTAATTTTAGTTTTTAAATTTATTTATTTATATTTTGTTCTTCATTTTTCATATGTATTTTTAATTCTTCATTCCATAAGCCATTCATTAAGTACAATTAACATTAATAATTCTATTAACAGTGTGTGTTGCAATGCGTTTATTTTCTCTGCCTATATGTGTGCAAGTTTTTTATTTATTTCTTTTTGTTATTTTTTTTTGTTATTTTTTAGTTAATTACAGCGGGTAATTGATATTTAGTTGATATTTTAGATTTTTATATTTTTAATACATAATCTAAGGTCTTTTTTTAGTTTTTCGCTATTCTACTTTACTATACTCTGCTCCATTCTAGGCTGTCTCGTTTATCACTTGGCGTTTTGCCCAGCTGGTGTTTGTTTTTTTAATTATTTTTAATCTGTGTTAATTCTCTGTTTTACAGATTACTTTAAGTAATTCTGCTTCAGCTGCTGTAACTTATTTATAAATTATTTAAGTACATTTAAAATGAATAATTTAGTTATGTGTAATGCAAACACGTTGTTCCTCTCTATCACTCTATCTCCATCTCTGTCCGTATTTTTCTCTAAAATACTATTCACAGCAACTATAACATCGCTGCATCGAGCATTTGGAACAAAACTAGCAAATGACATTTAATCGCAGTGTGCTCTTCTTTCGAAAGCTTTTAAAATTTTAAATATTTCACGGACTAGTCCGAAAGAAACTAGTTTATTTTTCACTAGTCAGCAAATTTTGCAAGTATAGAAATTTATTAAAAATGCAATGTTTCAAAAAATTAATTTTGCTGGACCAGTACTAGTCCATACGAAACCAGTTTCCATTTGAATAATGTAGAAATAATTTGGAAAGTAGAAAATTATGAAACTGCATTTTTAACCAGTTTCTAAAATGTTAATACCAAAAAACATCGGTTTCCTTTTCACCAGATTTGAACTAATTCAAGAGTATTGAAAAGGTTGCAAAAATTCTTTGCCCATTATTTCGTGCTCAGTACTAGTGTGAAGTGAGTAACGCAATTTTCACGAATTTACAGAATTTTATACAAATTAATATATACGAATAAACAAAAAAGAGGCACTCACTTCTACACTCGTCTAAAAAATTTAGGAGTATCCTAACAAATGATGTTTAATCGAGATGTGATATTTGTAATCTCACACAAAAAAATGCATAGTTCTTATTTTTTTCAAATTTTCAATGTTTCAGCGAATGTTTTTTTTTAAGTTCAGCGATAGTGTGAAATAAACTAGTTTCATTTTCACTAGTCAGAAATATTTTAGCTTTTAAAATTTTCAGTTTTCACGGACTAGTCCGAAAGAAACTAGTTGTATTCTCACTAGTCAGATATATTTTAGAAGTATACAAATTTATTACAAATGCAATGTTTAAAAAAATTGTTTTTGCTGGATCAGTACTAGTCCATAAGCAACCAGTTTCCATTTGCATGGTGTGGAAATAATTTGGAATGTAGGAAATTATGAAAATGTACAATTTTAAAGTCAACTGCATTTTTAACCAGTTTCTAAAGGGTTAATACTATACCAAAAGGCATCGGTTACCTTTTCACCAGGTTTGAACTAACTCAAAAGTATTGAAACGATTGCCAAAGCTTTGAAAACAGTCCAACATTGCATACATTTAGGCATTGATACGTAAATGAAAGTAACACTGAAGTAATCATAAGTAGCCCAGGATTCGTTTGCTACATGTTTCGCAAATACGACTCGACAGTCGATTGGTTGCTTCATCGCCCATTATCTCTGCAATCGTTTTGTTCTACATTCGCCTTCCATATGTGCATGTCTTATTTGAGTTGCTAATCTTCATCACCCATTGCTCGAACACATCAATCGTGCCACAGATTCTCCCTCACTGATATCTCCTACTTAGCAGTACGAGTACTTCTCATACCAACTCTTTCATCTACAGCTGCACCTGGAATGTTTGAGCCGGTACCTTCGGCGGTGAAATGAATGGATTGGTACTGTGTAATGGTGCAGCTGTACTGCTCACCGGGGTCGTAACTGCGGTCGCCACTGGCATTGTGGGCGCCACAGGCAGATCGGGTGAAAGTGGCTTTGTCACGCCGGCCACCCACTCGGCGTCGAAGGGATCAACACCTAAGGCAGGCGCGGCGCTCATTGATTGTGTACGCCCAGTCGAGCTGAGCATACGTGGCGCGCGTTTGATGGCTGCTGGCGATGTCTTCTTCACTACTTCGCCCAGCCATTGATCGGCATTGGGCAGTGGTGCGACCACTTCCACAGGACGTGCTGTTGGTGGTGGTGGTGGTGGCGGCGTCATTGTCAACGTTGGTGTTGTAGGCGTACGCACTGGTGAATTGGTGGATACTGGCGACACCGAGGAGATGCGTGGCGCCACTGATACCGTAGGTGTAGTGGCTACACCAACAATTGAACTGCTGCTACTGACTACACCCTCGACATATTCATATCCTTTACTGCCAGTGGTAATGCTATGGTTGCTGCTGGTGGCCGGCAAGGCAGTTGGTGTGGAGATTCCCTTGTGTTGCTGCGTCTTTTCGGCCGCAATAATATTCTGATTAATGCTCAAGTTGTTGTTGAAATTCAGGTCGTCACCAGCAGCGATCATTGCATCGGTTTGGCTGAGCAACGATAGACCCTGACTGAGCTCCTGACACAACTGGCTAACCGTATCGATGCCATTATCCATATCTGCGATGCCCAGTTTAGCTGGTGAGATCTCTGGTATTGGTGAAACACTGCGATTTGGTGTAGCCAGCGCAGCGGCAAGTGAGCCGCCACTAGCAGCTGCCAAAAATGCTTTCTGTCGTTCTGTGTTGGACGGAAGATCGTTAATCCGCAGTGACATCTGTCGCTTAAATGGTGACTGGCTGCCGATGGTGCTGAATGCGCGGAACGACCCCTGACGTTCCAACATTGAAGGTGTAGCATGCGGACGCTCAATGGCGAAGGGATTGTAGGGTTTTGGCTGTGGTGGCACAACAGCCGATGGTGTTTCGCCTTGCGCTAAACGCTCGGTCATTGTTTGCTGGCGGAACGAACCGGTACGCGTAAATGTCGAATTTTTAACATCGAACGTCATTGTGACGCCACATTCCTTATCGCGACGTTGCTTACGCTCCAAACAGACGGCAAAAGCGCAACCCACAGCGTGTGAGAGCCGTTCGCCAAGTTCTTTGCACGCAAGAAACCCATGACACATCCAACGCCGTGTAGTGCCATCGCGACAAATGTAGCTGAAGCCGCGTTCGTGGTTACGATCTGGAGCGCAGAAACTCACTTTCTCGATTGTCTGATCGACAATGAGGCCCTTCGTCTCATCGTCCACGACGCGTAGTCCATCACCGCTAACGTGCAGCACTCCGCGTATGGGCCGGCGGCGCGAATTCTGAAACGGAAAGGGGCAATTAGTATGACTGTAATTGAGTTGAGTGATAAGCGTAGAATACATTGTGCATACGCCCACATTTGCCAGCTGATAAAGCGAGAGCGATTAAAAGTGTGAGTTTTTTTAAATGTTATAAAAATTCCATTTTCATGTATTTGGTAGTGGCGATAAACAGTAGTACGCCCACTTTTTGAAATTAAAAGCGAAAGCTTCGTGAAAATGTAATGAATTACTCATAAATAACTTTGTGATACACATTTTTTAATTATATAAGAATATGTGTGGTACAAAAATTTATAATATAATACATTGCAATAAAAATAGTGAGTGAAAGCTGTCGTAGTGGGAGAACTAGGTTGAAAGAGACTAGTTCCACTTTTACAAGCATAAAACGTCTCGAAAAATTAAAATCCAGATCAAAAGAGAATAGTGAACTAAAAGTGACTAGTTATAGAACTAGTTCCAAACATACTAGTTACATTTTCACTAGCTAAGAACCACTTCAGAAGTAAGAAAAAATATACGAATTCACAATTTCAACAGCATTGAATTATAAGTTCAGTTTTAGACTTAACGACTCAATATACCACTACTTCTTTAAAAGCAAGTAATCGCATATTAATTGTATAAAATGTATATACATACATACTTATATAGTTACTTATACGTATGTAAATATACACCTTGTCAAAAGTCTATCAATTATTTTGAGACTATAGTAGCGTAGGAATATTTTAGGCATATCCGGAATGAGAACTAGTTCCACTTTCCCAAGCTTAAAACGTCTCCAAAAATGAAAACTCAGGTTAACAAAAAAAGGGAAATTTGATCTAAAAAGAACTAGTTATAGAACTACTTCCAAATATACTAGTTCAGTTTTCACTAGCTAAGACCCACTTCTGAAGTAAGGAAAAATGTACGATTTCACAGTTACAAAAGCATTGAATTATAAGTTCAGTTTAAGACTGAATAACTCAATAGTCCACTTCTATAGTTTTTCAGATTTAATTGTATAAAATGCATACATATATACTATAGTTACATATATACATGTAAAAATACGCTATATCACAAATATACCATTTATTTTGCAATTAGCTTAGGAATAATTTAGGCGTAATGGTAAAGATCACAATTCATAGTTCCAGGTAAATATATCATTTGAAAGTGTAGTAGTAGTCCAAAAGAAACCAATCATATGATTATTTCTTTTGATGGCATGTATTCGTAAAGGCATTTTTAGACATTTTAGAGAAAGACCAGTTTTGGTCCAAAAATGACTAGTTGCATTTTATATACTTCAGAACTAGTTTGAAAGGTAATAAGAGGCTGCCAGCACCTTTTTAGTCATATATGAGCGCAGACAAATATTTGATTGGAGAATAATTAAAATTATCTGCTTTTTGCAGGGGTCCTCTACTAGTGTGAAAGAAACTAGTTACATTTGTCCTCGTTCTATCCTGGTTTGGGAGGAAATAACAAATTTTCGAAAACTTGTTAGCCAGAAAGAAGTATTGTACATGCATGTAGTTAGAACTTATAATCACCACACAGCTTTTAGGGATGCAATACAGGGTCCAAAATAACTAGTTTCAGTCTGACTCGTTTTATGCGAGTTTTAAAAAAGTCGTAAGTCCTGAAAATCTTTTTACTTATATGTAGGACATCAGAATGTTATTTGGTTCTGAGATGTCGATTGATTAGACAACTTGTAAAGCCTAATGGTGGCAGCACGACGAATAAAATAATGGGTGGCTTGTTGAAGATTGAATGAATTTATTATATACATATGTACATATGTACACATGTATGTAAGTCTAAAAAAATACAAGGTGTAATTTACGATAAATGTGAAACCAATTTGATTCATTAAACTAAATGAACATTTTAAGCAAAAATAATGGATTTCTTTTGCTTAAAAATAATAATAAAAAATTATTTCGATATTTCAAATTTTGTTTATCAGGATTCGTATTCTGCGTATTAACGAAAAATTCCGCTTTCAGCTGGCAAATATGCTCACACTTCAAATGCACAAGAATTATGTACATATGTCTCAACTACTTACATCTCTACTTACCCTCAATACTTTTAGGGCCTCCTCGCAAACTTGCATACCGCGCGACTCGAATACCTCAACGCAACCCAAATATTTCACCGCAAATGAGCAGGTCGCCGAACGTACAGCCTCTTCGTCTGCCTGCCATTGATGCGGCTTCGATGATTCGGGTACACGGTCCTTCCGACGACGAAACGAATCACGAAAGGATCGACGCAAGCGATCCATTTTCTTTGGTGATTTTTTGCTAAAGCGAAATGATGCGGATTTCTGCGTACATAAGGGAACAGAAACGGAGAGAGAGAAGGGCAAAAAGAAAGAAAAATTAATAATGCATGCATATTCAAATTTACTGTTTTAGACAAAAGCACAAAATGCAGAAAAAAATAAAAACAAAAACAAATAAGACGCGATCGTGTGAAACAAGTGCTAGACTACCGTTGAGTTTAAAATGCGTTCAGCGCTACAGCCAAAGCATGAGCAACTATCATAGATTGCCCTTTGTATGCATGGATGTGTTTTTTTTTTTTTATTTTACCTTCTTTAACAGCTAAAACCTACCCCATTTTTAACATCACCAAATTTTCCGCGTGTGAAGCCGCGCTCCAGTGGTTCGTGTGTGTGTGACGATGAATTTCCCATAGCGGTATTAAATTGAGCGCTGCCGCTACTACTGTCGACCCGTTTCCTTCCTTCCTTCCTGCCGTGCTTTCCGGCTGGCCGTGCTCACTTGCTTGACTGACTGACTGACTGACTGGCTCGTTTACTGACTCACTGTTGCTTGTTAGCGCGTTAGAGCTCTGCGAATGCGTGCTCTAAGGGTTGTTGCATACGACTGACCGTTAAATTTTGAAAAAATTGCGATGCTTAAACGTGTTGTTATTATTGTTGTTTTACTGATTGCTTGCTTGGTAAGATCTATCAGTAATTTTGGATGCTTTTGCGTCTCTCACATCTCGATATCACAAATTTATCAAGTTTTTTTTGCTCTCGCTTAAGTGTTTGTAAGTGTGTGTGTGTGTGTGTGATTGTCTCCGTTTTTTCTTGAGTCTTCTGTTTGTTATTGTTATTGTTATTGCAATAAATATTATATGTGTTATTGCAATGAACAGCCGCTTATGGTTTTATTAAACTGCCATTAATTAAATATCCACACGGAATTAGTATCAATTACACACAAATGTACTTGAGTTGGTTGGTTGTTTCAAATTGTTTTTGTTGTGAGTGGGTCGTTGTTGAAGGCTAAAACTGTATTAAAAATGTTTATTAAAAAAGCGGATTAATTTTTTTTATTAAGATGTACACCTCGTTGACACGCGACACATTAGCGAAATCTTATGCAGGAGTTCAAATGTTAAGCAAAAATCCTCTTCCACAAATTTGAAGCAGCAGATGCATTAAGTATTACAGTAAAGTGTTAAAAAATCAAAATGGATTAAATTTACAAAATACCATTCTGGTCTTATGAAACATCTAAGGTGACTCACGAGCTCTTTTTCAACTCATTTCATTATTACTAACTGATAGACCCAGGCAAACCGGGACTTCAAAACATCAACCAATCAGAAATTCGTCTGCTGTTTTAAGCTTTTTTAAAATACATTCATACATACATACATACTCGTATGTATATGTATATTCATATGTATATGTATTATTATTATTTCCTATGGTTCCAGGGAGGCACAAAGGTCCCCTAAAATCATATGACTGCATTTTAACAATTCGAACATTAATCAGTATATTTCTGATATAAAGTGGTGCAAAATTAATCAACCTCGGAAGCCTAATTATTTTAGTAAATGGGTAAAAAAATAGTAATTGGCACGAATACTTCTGTTCGGTTCTTGGCCGAATTCTTCCTCCTATTTGTGGCTTGCGTCTTGCTGTTTTCCACAAATGGAGGGATCTACAGTTTTACAGCGCCTCCGTAATCGGGGCTTTGTTAAGGCAGAAATACACTCGGAGGGTTACCATTGTCTGCCGAGGTGTGACCGCTGTTCAAAATAATTTTTTTCTACCAATTGGTGTTTCGCTTCCGGGTTTTTGAAACTGTGCGGTCGCATAAAAATAGCTGAAAATATTATTAAGCATTTCTAGTTTTTTATTGGAAATAAATATTTTAATCAAAACAATTTTTAAAAACATTCTCTGATTTTACTGTTTTGGTATTACTTTTTTTTCTTATAAAAAAATCAACTCTTCGAAAACAAATTTTGAATATCTCTTGATTCTTCTAAAGGGTGGTTAATCTTTAAGGGCCGATGTTGAATGTGAACCACACCTAAACGTCAAGTTTCTTTCTGCATTTCATTTGACATTTTTCAATGTCAGACTAACTCAATTTGAACCATGGAAAGATACACAATCGAGCTACGCGTTAAAGTTATTCAGGCTTATTATGAAAACGGGCGTTCAAATCAAAATGCATATCAAAGAAAATCATCTTCACTGATGAGGCACATTTTCACCACAGTGGCATAGAACCTCAATTATGCCTCAGCGTCATCGAAAATTTGGACCATCGGATGGAGGAGTGCCGCCGAGGCCGCGCGGTCATTTTTTGGTAGATATTTTGTTCCATACGTAATTGAGCCGTGCAGTATTATCATAATAAAGAGAAATTACAATAATTTCCAAAAGAAATTGTATTTTATTCAAAATCAACACCGGCTCTTGAAACTGAACCACCCTTTAAAAAGAGAGGTATCCTTCTGTTCTTTCCTTTTAATCAATCCATTTATGGTACTATTTATGTTGAACATTGGGTGGCAGCCCTGTTGAAAATAATTTTAATATTTCCGATTTTCTTAGCTAGGTAAATAAAAGTTGTACTTTACTTTATAATTAAACCAAATAATACAAAAAATTATTGACATTGAAAAATTAGGTGGCAACCTGGATGAAAATAATTTCTTATTTTAAAATTTTCTTAATATGTTACATTAAAAGCCCTATTCTAATTAAAAATTGTAATAAATTAATTTGTATATTTAATGATATTGCGGAACTAGGTGGCAACCTTTTGGTAAATTATTATTTTTTTTATTTCCTTAGTTTTATGCATAAGCGCGCTATTCCATACCAATAAATTTAAAGAATTATAAACAATATATAAATATAAATATCAAATAGCTGGCAACCCTAACGAATGTACATCTGTACATACATATATTATATAATACTTTTTTTATCGCTAAACAGAGTTTTTACACTCGCTTGACTCGAAGTTTGACCTACTTGAGATATCAAGATGAAATACAGCCTATCCTTCAAGATGATTTAGTTGTCAGAATAGCAAATTTTATCTCAATCCGTTCAGTGGCTTCCAAGTTTGTCGTAAATAAATGGATCAACGGCTAAAAATGACTGAGCTGCATTTAACGCAGAACTTTTATGCAAAATCGAAACTCATAAACGCACACACCAATTTTATTCATGTATGTATGTATATGTGGAATATACAAAAAATATTTATAAAAATTTCTATTTCATTATGCTTTCCATTATCTATTCCACTTAAGTGCCCTTGTGCCACGATAAGCATTAATACCCGCCTAATACTCAGCAAACCTCACAGATTTTTTGTCGAAAAAAAAGAGTCAAACTCTTGTTAAAATGGTGACTCAGTATGATAAAGGCTATGACAAAAGCAAAAATATAAAATAAAAATGCTAATGAGTACAACTGCAACACGTTTTTGGTTTCATTTCAGTTTCATTGTTGGTCTGTATGCGGAATCGTGTCGATCAGGTTCGTTTGGCTGCCAGTTGTTGGCCGACTGTGATTGCTTGAGAAGTCATATCATTAAAAAGCACCCATATAGTCTCCATTGCCAACACCAACCATGGTAATGTGTTGTTGTTTCAAACACGTCATTGCCGTTATAACGTCTGTTACTGATATCGCAAACAATATGAGTAAATTCCAAAAGTTGTAGAAATTTCAAAAGCTTGTGGAGAGCCAGCCACTCATAAGCATAAAAGTCAGTTGGCAATCAATCACACTTTTGCTTAGGCGATTGAAGGCGGCGATATGGGTGGGGGAGTACAATGCATAAGCCCAAAGCATACAAGCATTTGATTTGAAAAATTGTTCACTTATTTGACAATGACTTTAATTGATGATAAAATGTGTGAGAAGTACAAAAAGAAACGATTAGTAGGACAAGTTATACTGGCAATTATGGGAGTGCCCAATTGAATAACTATTAAACTTTCAAGTGATTGACTTAATAGAATTTTTTTGATGGGAGTTCTTGGAACTCTTATATGGCTACGATAAAGTCATATCTGTGAAAAATGATGCTTTAGAAGAACCGGGTACTTTTGTCTTTCCAAGTACAAAGAAAAAAGACCATAGTCTCAGTCCAATTATCTACAGACCCGGTAACCAGCCAGCTCAAATCAATAAACTCGTCAACAGCCGCGACTTGGAGTTAGTTGAATAAGTCTATGAACCCATCCAAAGTTCTTCTTGTTGTCATATCGATACTGCTCAAATCGATGAAGCTGTGAAGTGTTATTAGACAAGCCATCTAAACGTGAGCTCAGAAAGCGCGATGTGTCAATGAGTGCATAGAGCGGAGAGAAATTTCGTTTTATTTTACACTACCTTGCGATTTAATGTTTCTCTTTTATAAACCAATTCATTAAGCTTCCATATATCAACGGATGAACCAGCAAATCGCTAATAAAATATCAGCTATGAAGAAAATAGTGTTTATGACTTGATTTCTGTTTCTCAATAGCAAGAAAGTAAACTACAGATCATTATAAAAGAGATGCCATCCATTTAGAATCGATTCTAACCAGAAAAGCGAATGATTTTTTAGTTATAAGTTTATTCCACTCAGGTAGAGAGTCAATTGATGACGTGCCCAAACATTGTTGAGCTTCATTTAAAAAACTTGTTCTGAGAAATGTAGACTTGAAAGAGAAACTCATCATCTTGGAATGTCATCTGCGACCATTCCATGGTCATTTTGGTATTTTGAAGTTTTAGCGGTAGATGGGTTCAGAAATGTTTACACCACTTTAGAGCATTGACGCGTCAAGTGTGCAACGAATTTGTGAAACGAGGACTGTAATGCAACGAACAGGGTTGTTAATTATACGAGTCCTTCTCGGACCCTTCGAGACCCTTCTCGGACTGCTTGGGAGCTTATAACGTGAACATGTTAATATGAATAAAGAGGCCCGACATTACTGACGAGTACAGAAGATAACATATAAGCCAAAGTCTTCGATCCGAAAATATTAGCCAGGACACCCAAAAACACTCCTTAATAATACCAAGCTCGTTGTCAGATTAGTCGCTGGCTTTCTTACTGGGACTTACAGAGTAATTACTAAGTACTTGTCATTTTGTCAGTGCATATTGTGTGATGGGGAGCAAGAAATGGCAGTACACTTATGTGCCATATTGAAGCTTCCACCCTTCACTTCTCAGATTTACCGTACTTGAAAGTGCACCAGCAATAGGAACTAGCATTAACACCGATAATAATGTCGGCCTTAAAAGCCAACGGAGAGTGTATCTTCCTAACACGAGCTAATATGGACTAGATTTGATTAGATTGGACTAAGTAGGCAAATTAGTAGTAAAGTCCTCTTTCGATTAACAAAACTAACACTTTATATGTCTCTCGTCATGCATATTCTATGGTATGGCATAGAAGTTGGGACGATGACAATGTCCGGTAGGATGCGTCTAGGAGTGTTTGAAAGAAATATGCTGCGGCGCTTTTTTAGACCATAGCACGTAGGCAATGGAACTGATAGAGCTGTATTAGCATTATGACGACATTCAGCTCAGTTGGCTAGGTCGTGGTGTCTGAATAGATACAAACATTCGGGTTTAAAAGATATTCGATGTGGTATCAACTGGTGGTAGCAGAGGAAAAGAGAGACCGCTTGTGCGTTGAAAAGATCGGGTGTAGAAGAAGATCAAGAAGAAAAATAAAGGGCACGGTCTAAGCGGAAACTCGCCAAACGACTTTGCGTGGCTCGGCACGTTTACGTACGTTTATACGTTTCATACTAAAGGTCTATAACCGAGTAGAGATTTTTTACAAAAGATCAATTCTGATCGCAGTGATTAGCTGATGATTAGTCTAAAACTAATCCTATATAATTAATAATATATTGAATTCATAGCTTTCGGACTTCCAGCCTAAAGGGCTTGATTATGATAGCGGTATTATGTTAGCGGGTTCTTTAATTAAGTAAAATTTGTGGCTTCTTTCTTTAAAGCTTTTTTAAGCAAATTACCCAAACTCCCATTCGATACTTTTTCTAAGCTTTGAAATGAATGGACAAATTTTTAATTGTAATTGCATTTTTATCCTGGAATAGTAAACGGGGTGGTAAGCAAGCATGTGAAAAGTTTTGTTTAATAAAAAAAAAGACTGGCAAGAACTAATTAACAATATCTAAAAAAACAGCAGCAATATATATACACTTGAGCCCATATAATTAAGTCCCTTTACCTTTTTACTATGTTGTCTCTTTATCTTTTGGCAATGTTTTTCATGCTAAATTTTTTTCGTTTATTTTTTATGAAAATACAGTTGTATACAAAATTGTATAACAAAAACTTTATAAATTAAGGTTCCAAGCTTTCCACAAAATTCATAAAAACTTAATCAAAATTTCAAAAAATTGTCTTCAAAATTTCCAATTTTTTTATTAGAATCTTTATAGAAATTTTATAACTACAGTTTTCTATAGCCTACAGTTTTATAGCACATTCAACTTTATACTTATAAGTTAGGTTGAGTGGCGGAATAGTGTCATTGTGATACCACTGGATCCATACATTATAAGTGTAAAAAGGGTGGTCTCAAACCACTCAAAAATCGCATTGATTTTTGAAAATTTTCTTCCATATTAAATAAATGCTCGGCATGTCTATGGCTATATGGAAGAAAATGCCAAACATCTACGCAGAAAACAAAAATTGCCAAAGGCGAGCGCGATTTTTGAGCGACTTTGAACTTGCACTTTATTATAGCAAAGTGAAATGGGCTATAAAACTGCGTACACAGAAACCTTTAAAAAATTCTGATAAAGAATTTGTTGGCGATTCTGTGAAATTTGTGAAATTTTTGTGAGTTTTATATAATTTTGAAATTTTGGTTTATAAGATTTTTTTTATACAATAAAGTATATTTTTATAAAAAAATACCAAAAAAAATGTAAAATGAAATTATTGCGAATATTGTAAGAGAAAAAAAAATGATTTAATTATGTGAGCACAAGTGTACATACGTATGTACTTTTATCCACATGAGCTATTCAAACATTGTTTTTATTTTAATATCGACTTATTTGTCTTCGTCTCTGAAACACTGAGTGACGCATTTACCTTCACCAAGTCTCTTAAACTTTTTTCATTCAATATAAATTTGCATATGCAGCTATGTACATATGTATGTGTATACTACATACGTAAATATTAACCTTTATAACTCCGTATATATGTATATACTTATTTGCATAACTACGCTTGCATGAAAGTTTTTGTATGCCCACCTGTATAGGTGTGAAATCAGTAAAAATGTCTGATTTTTCAATTAGTACTGTAACGCGAATTAGTTGCTGGTAATTGCCGGTATAAATGAAAAAAAAGGTAATTATCTCATACTAAGTTGCCGCATTTAGCTGAAGGCAGGGTTGCAGTATTTCAGCTTTTCAGCTTAATATGATTGTAAGTGTGTTAATTGAAATTTTAGTTATTTCGGAAATTTTTTGCTAACAAAACGTTGATTAGACGTCTGACTAATCGCAATTTTACACGAAATTTATATAGATATTCATTTAGCGGATTTAGACAACTGAATTAATGCTATGCGTCATTTGCTTTCAATGCATTGATTTTAAGTTTTCAGATTTGGCTTTCATTCAGCGGACTGTAGGTGTCTCATAAAGGCCTACAGCAGCCTTGGGCTTCTATTCGAGATATAAAATATTCTGGTTCTCTTCAAACTAATGGTATGATTTTTAAAAATAATTTCTCTATAAAATGAATTTGCTATGACAGAAATGTAAGAGCATTTTCAGGGTGTCCGGTGGCAAAATTAGGTTTTAAATTTAAAGTTTCTCCCTAACCGCTGGGCGCATTAGCTGGCAGGGGACCGCGGTAGCTTTGTTATTCGTGTATATTTATAAGTAATCACGTGTGAATGACGTGCGCTCGCAATCGAATCGTATTTGAAGGCGAAGCCTATTTCGAGTGCCACGGCAGGTAGTAGATTTTGTTCACGTTACAATAATCGATGTTTACGAGATGCTTCAAATAAAAATTTGATTCGTTCATGGGCGCACCGTACATCGAGAAAAAATGAAAATAATAAAGTCGTCGCTACAACTTTGCACGATAAACGGCTTCTACCCGTGTCTAAGACAGCGGATTCCCTAGGCCTTCCATATACTATTGTGTACGAAATATTGAGGAAGGATCTTACACTTCTTCACCCCCTCATAATTCAAATCATGCAAGCACTCCAACCTAACGATTCCAATTCGCGTGAAATTTTTTTTGGGACAATATTAAAGCGATTTCATACAGTAAACATTATCTCGGGAGTGATGAAGCCCATTTTCATCAACAACATGATTTTGAGCGGTGGAAATTTTCGAATAACTTTTTTACTATAATAAATCAAAACACAATTATTTTGAGTGATGAAAATATGATATTTATTTTGATCTTTACGCACTCCATTGCTTGTCTGTTTACATACTGGAGTTGTTTAGTTCACATGTCTCAAATCTCAAATCTCAAATTTGATTAACATCCGATGCCATTAGCAAAATTATAAATCTTCCGATTGGGTGATTAATTTTGCGCCACCTTGTACTGTGATATATTCTATATTAGCAACACATGGTACTTAATTGCATCTCACGTCAACTCTTTCTTCTGGCACATTATTCACAACAAATCATACTTTTTTCATATATTCAGCTCATTCAGCAACACACTTCTCAAACTAATTCAACAACTTTTAAGTTAAATTATATTTTTGGCACGGGTTTCAAAAGTTATTTGGACATTTCTTACACATTCAGCTCATTCAGCAACATATTTCACAAACTAATTCAACAGTTATTTAGTCAAGTTATATTTTTTGCACGGTTTTCAAAGTTATTTAGACGTTTATTACATATTCAGCTCATTAAGTAACACACTCCACAAATTAATTCAGCAGCTATTTAGTCAAATTATATTTGTTGCATGGTTGTTGCACGGTTTTTGAGAGCTAATTGGACATTTCTTACACATTCAGCTCATTCTGCAACCTTCAGCTCACTCAACAATATGTTCAAGCCATTGAAAAATATATTCAGCTCATTCAACAATATATTGAGCTCACTCAGAAATATGTGAAACTCACTCAAAATGTATATTCAGCTTATTGGAAAATATATTCAGCTCATTCAACAATATATTCAGCTCATTCAGCAATATATTCAGCTCGTTCTGCAATATATGAAATTCACTCAGTAATTTATGAAACTCAGTCAAAGATATATTCAGCTCATTCAACAATATTTTCAACTCACTCAGCAATATATTCAGCTCATTCTTCAATATGCGAAACTCACTAAGCAATATATTCAGCTCATTCAGCAATACATGAAACTCACTCAGTAATTTATTAAACTCACTCAAAGATATATTCAGCTCACTATGCAATATATTCAGCTCTTTCAGCAATATATGAAAGCCACTCAAAAATATATTCAGCTCATTCACTCAAAAATTATTTAACTATAGCCTACAACTTCACACATTTATTTAAATCTGCTCAGCCAGACTAAATTTTTTGCGAGCTTTTCGCACATTTAGCTTCTTCTCTGCTCTAAAGCAACAAGTTTTTATAAATCCGCTGAATTCTTACACAATTAACTAAACTAGCAGCATATTCAACTAATTTTCTTTTGAATATAAGAAGGCTGCTTTTACTTGGTTGCTAGATTTTTTTAAATTTTCAAACACTTTTCCCACATTAAACTCACTTAATGCACCTATCAACAATCCGCACATTTTTTCTCACATTCAGCAACATATTCAGCTCTTTCAGCAACTTATTCAGCTAATCCCGCAATTTATTCAGCTCACTTAATCAATACATTTTCAAGCACTTTATGTGCCCTGCTCCATTTATCCATACCTTTTTCACCTGCTAATCGTACTATTTTTTCACTTAAAACTTTATCGGCTTGTCTGTGCCTTGTTGCGCATAGCATCTGCTACCACACAGAAGCCAGAATGAAGTAGCAGCAGTGAGTCCGGTGACGGTATCGTTAAGCACATTTGTTTACGCGTTGGCTTAGGTTCTTATTTATTTTCGCTTTTACACAACTAATTTGCTACCGCTGACTTTTATTGTTTTACGTTTGCTTTCTATTTTAGTTTGTTTATTTTTTTTCTACTTCTATTATAATCAGTGTATACTTGGGCGTTACAGAAAACTAAATGGTAGTGTCAAAGCCATGAGCGGAGTTTCGGCTTTTTGTAGAATTTCCGTTCTAATAATTTCATTAAATTGTATGGTGGCAAGAAGGCACATAAAATAGAAAACGTGTTCTTATACGCAAATATGAAGTGTGTGAATGTGTGCAGTTGCTAAACAAAAAACAATTGTTGACACATTTATGCCAAATCGAACGCGAATTTACTTAGCAATTTAAATTAGCTTAACATATTTGGGTTTTGTACGACTTTTTGGGCGCTGAAATGAGTTGATGTTGAGTTCAGTTATACTAGCCGAACTCGGCTGCGTGCTAATATAATATCTTAGCTATTTTTCATGAATGTCTGCTTACTAATTGCTCTTAGTTAGCGAGTTATTCGATTAGAAAAAATTTAGTGAAGTGAGGTAAGTTTTTTTTTTAATTTTTAAAAAAAATTTTGCTTGAATTATTTTTTTAATTTTAATTTAAATGGTTTTTTTTTAACTTTCAAAAAATTATTATTAGAATTTTTTTTTAATAAATTTTTTTAAATTAATTTTAATTTTCTCTAAATTTAATTTTTTGAAAAATTTAGACTTACGAAATTGCTCAGTAGAAAGTTTGCTTGCATAATTTTGTCTATTTATAATTACTTTTTAAATTTTTGTTATAAATACTTTTTAACTACATTTTCACAGATCGATTTTCGATTTTTTTGTTTGCTTAGTTTTAAAATAAATGCCATATTCTTCGGAATATCTAAGAATATTCCAATAAAAAAAATAATTATAAACAGAGAAATTTTGATTACTTGAAGACAGTACTGCGAGTACTTTTTAATCTTCTTACATTTCTCTCGTAACAATTTTCAACAGAATGACCTCAAAATGTATGCACATCTTCTCAAAAATGTATGCACATCATCTATACACAGGGTGATGAAGGATTTCGTTGACGCTGTAATTTGTGCATGACCCCGGACTCGGAAGCACCACTCACTATGGGTATGAAGATTTCTTTCTAATAGCGCTAGCCTCTCGGCAAGTAATAGAAAATCTCCGAGTGCATTTTTGCCATGAAAAAAGATGCTTATAAATATCATCTGCCGGTCGGACGCAGCATGAAGCTGCAGGTTCCTCTATATGTGGAACAACACAGATTTTTAAACTTCACTGATCCGATTCCTTCATATAACGCAAGGTGTGCATTATTAAATTCAATCGTTACAAAGTAGAAAAGGTACACTTTCGATCTGTTTTGTTTTCGATATTTTAAATGGGACAGTTGACTCGCCTTTACTCTTAGAGCGCATCCATTTTCATATACCTCAAAAAAAAAAAATTCAGAGCAATGATTAATTCTTTCTAGATCGGACCAGAACTGATTATTCCTCAAAAGTACCTTTAATTAGAACATTGAATTTAACCAGATTTCAAATGCTCTGGCATAGTTCTATGACTACATCACTTTAAACAATGTGGCGCAAAATTAATCATCCAATTTTGTTTCTGAACACATTTTTTGGCAAATGAAAAAATAATAATTTTGAGTGAGAAAACTTTATTTTGACTATTACGCACTCCATTGCTAGAATACAAAGAGTTAAAAAAGGCTATAAAAAATGTTGAAGGCGATATTATGGGTTATAAGAAACAAAACAGTTTTGAAGACATGAGACACGGTTTTGAAGTGCTATGAAAAAACAATCCCAATCGGAGCCGTGTATCTGCCTCGCTTAAAAACAATTTTCTTTTTGTAATACAGGGTGATAAAAAAAGAATACAAAATATTTATGGAGGTGATAATATGGACCAAAAGATACAAAAAAATCTAAAAGCATGAGTTTGCAAACTAACGGTTGTGGAGACATGGCAAGTTATTCTTTTTTGAAGCTCTTATTTCCCATAACTCGGCACAAAATTAATCATCCATTTTATTTTTGAAAACTTTTTACACTCAATTAAAAGAAAATAAGTGATTTGCGTGACCTTTAGGCGCTCCATTGCTTGTCTGTTAACAATTTTGTTATTAATTTTGCACATATACAAACAAGAAAGCCAGAAAAAAACCACCGTTATTTAGTCCGTTCAAAGCGCCTTCTTCCATTTCCAACTAATATTTGTCTGATGGATATTCGAACTCTTTCCAAAACCCTGCTGTTGTTGTTGTAGCAGCAAAAACATCCCCCAAACATGTACGTTTAGTACTGCTGAAGTGATAGTCCTTAGCCGGATACTCGTATATACATAGTAAATCCGGGTCGTTCTGGTAACATAGAAGGCAATTTACAGGATTATAATACACTAATATTTCATAATATCTCCAAAGAATAAAAATTAAAGGATGTAAAGCAGGTGGTAGTTGCAGGCCATAACACAAGTCCGTCACTTCCTACCCAACTACTTGGAAAAATTTGACCTAAATGTTCTTAAACGGCAATCAGAAAAATGAGCTGAAACACTGTCATGCAGAAACCACATTTATTGCTTTTGGTACAAAGAAATGCCCTCCAGAAGATGATCTACCGTGCTTCGCCGAAAGTTTAGGTAAGCAGTGCCGGCTAATCAGTTTGGTAAAACAACAGAACTTAGAAATCTGTCACCTCAAATACACATTCAAAAGCTTAGAGCAAAATGTTCCTGCTGCTCAGATTTCATTAGAATTATTGTGAAAATGAATAACACAATTTCATTTGAACTCATCCTGATTAGTGAAAAGGATATTCGCGAAAAGGGCGGGGGGTTTCAGCATCATTGCTTATAAACTAAAAAACAAAAATCCATCTTGATTTCAGGCATGTGCTCATCGAACACGGAATGGAGGCTAAAACAGCTGCTCGTTGAAGGTTTTCCAAGCAAAAGTAGCGCTAAGCCCTACCTCGGCTGATATTCGAGTACTCATCACCGAATTATGCTCAACCAGTGCTAGAATTTCCACTTCTGCTCTAAAAGTAGATACACCGGAGTCGGTATCTACTCTTAGATGAATAGCGCAATTTTTGGCCGTAAGCTCATTAAATGCACTAAACATTAATAATTTTAAAAAAGTTGTGGGTCCAATTGTTTCGTCTAAAAGAATTTTTTTTTGTAATCTTCCCACTTTCATGCCATCAGAGTGGTCTTACTCCTTAACTTTTAGGTACTTAATTTAATTTAATTTATTTAAAATTTTTCCAGTGCCTCCTCTTTGCCATTTCTACCCATAACTCATATTAATAGTTATGTGAATTGGTACATTTTAACTACATTTCCTCGTAATTAGTTATTTATACGCAAACATGTGCACAACTATGATACATACTAGTATATCCATCGTATATCTTTAGCATTTCTCGAGCGACGACAAGCTGCTTTGTTGTTCTTTGTTTAACGTTTGAATCGCGTAAACAATGTCCGCCGTTTTGACTGCAATCGCCATGTGATAATGTCGCATAAACGTCAGCTTTTTTGTTTTATCAAAAAGTATACATCGGCATAATATATAGGTGAGTACGTATGTATGTATGTATGTGCATATGTGTGTGCGTTTGTGTCTGTTTTTGTGTTGCCGTTATTTAACTACATTACCAGCACTTTGATAAGCGTTGTGGCGTGGAAATTTGCCCACGATAATAATAAATTTATGTAATATTTAGTATAAAACCACAGTTATCGAGATTTCGTATGGCGAATATATGAAATTGTAAATTCTTTGAAATCATAGAGAATGAATGCTTATTTTAATTAATAATATTTATTGAATAAATAAAAACTTAATAAGTGGAAATCCTCTTTTTTTTATATATATATTTTTGAAGTGAAACTTCTTAGGCGTCGATGGGCGAGTGAGAATGGAGAGTAAAATTTCAAGGCCGTGCAACGTTTTGAGCATTTTCGTTCCGCGAGAGAGAAAAAAGATGTAACGTAGAGGGAAAGGAGAAAGAGAGATCTATACCTTATAGGTATATATCTTAGATACACTTTCGGCTATTTTTCCTGAGTTTTTCTTTGTCTATTTGTATTCTCTGCAAATGTGGTGAATTTATTTAGATATATATTCTCTCTCGGGTCTCTCTCTCTCTCTCATTCTCTCTCGGGTCTCTCCCTCTTTCCTTATCTGCCTTGAAAGTTTCACTTCTGTTATGTATACTAAACTATACGCACTTGTTTTTTATTTAAAAAACATACTAATTTTCGCAAATAAAACTTTAAGTTTTGAATTATTAAATTTTCGAATTTTAAAATTTATTTTCTTTATTTATTTTATAAAGCAGAAGAAAATTTGAAAATTATGTAACAAAAGAGTTTCGCAGTATCAATCTCTTGAAACCAATAATGTAAAATTGGTACCTACATAAGTGTTTTATATGGAATGCTCAAACTTATTCAGCATATTCACTAATACATTTCGTGCCATTTATTTCAATAGTTCTTCTTGGTACTTTCATGCAGAATGCGTGCACCGAGTCACATAGATAAGAAGCATGAATGCTTTGAATTCATTTAAAATTGATGTGTTTCCTTGATCCTGTAATTGTACGGATTTAAATCCTATACTTTCACGACTCCTCTAAATGCAGGATATGCATACAAACACTGAAACCCTGCAAGGGTTGAGATCGCAAAAAATTATGGCAACAAACGCATGCGAAATTCAATATTACATTCGATAATTAACAATTACAGGCCAATGCGACTATGGACACAATCAAAGAGCTTGTTATAAATTGATTTAGAGGATACAGTCATCGTTTTTTGGAAATTAATTTCCAGCGCAAGAGGTTAAACTGGTTCAAGACCACAAAAATAAAAATGCCAAAATCACAAAATAAAAATGCCAACGTTTTCAGATGATCGTGAAACGGACTAGTTGAAAACTAGTGCAAAACGGCGTAGTTCAAGACGGACTAGTTCAAAACGCAGTAGTTAAATACGGACTAGTTTAAAATGGATTGGTTCAAAATGGGCTAGTTCAAAAAGGACTACATCAAAAACAACTCCCGCGTATTTAAAGAGCTTTTAAGATTGAAAAAAAAACTATTAGTTGATTACTTTTGGCCATTTATGGTACAATATCAAGCCGCGCACCACAAATTGGAGCAGGAGTTCGGCGAAACCTCTAGTAGAATTATAGCAAATTGAAATAGCAAATTTTTTGAAAGGCTTTGATTTCCTCCAGAAATACACGTCTACACGTCTTTAATATGATTGCGTAGTTAATAATATCTAGCAAACATTTTGTTAGAATTATGTCCATATACCTCTTTTCTTTGCCGGCATCCATTTTATTTAGTTTTTACTTTGGTGTTTCTGAAATCACAGACTTGTATGGGGAAAAGTATGGTTATAATCTAAGCTTATTTTATAATCCCTAAAATCATTTTATTTTATGATTTGGGGAGAGAAATTTCCTATGCGTAATTTCGTTTTTTAATTACGGATTGGGAGTTGAGCACGAAAAAGTGAATCGTTTATATGTGAACCTATTATTAGCGCCGTTTAAAGAAAAATGCATAGATGTGTGGAGAAATTACACTGCGCTAAACGAATGGCAATAAATTGCATCAAAAGCATATTGGCCAGAATAAATGCAGGCATGGAACATAAAGGCGGCCGAAGGGCGATAAAAGAGCCGGTCACAGCTGAGTCTGGGCTCAAAGTACTTGAAAAAAAAAATTATTAAATAAATTTCTCCAACAGCAGTTTCGCCTCACCCTTCTAAATATTAGGCTTATGGTAAATTATACTTATACATTGTAAACTAATACAAGGTGGCGCAAAATTAATCATCCAATATTGTTTTGAATAACTTTTTACTAAATAAAAACATGATTTTGAGTGATAGAAATATTTATTTTGGTTTTTACGCGCTGCCTTGCTTGTACTTATACATATGTATGTCTGTATACTGCAGCTGTCTAGTTCACATGACTGAAATATGATGGACGTACGATGCCATTTGCAAAAATTATAAATCTTCAGATAGGGTGATTAATTTTGCACTAAAGTACAGTAGTTTATTTTTTATTAACATTAAAATTCAAGTGGTTATAATTCAATGGTCATAGGCTGTAGTTTAAAAAATCGCCGATAGACTTTTAATGCGTATAAATTTTGTAAAAATAAAAAAAAATTATATTTTATTAAAAATAATAAAAAATAATATTTTATTAAAAATAATATTTTCCACGAGTAAAAATAATATTTGACACAATAACTTTGTTAATTAATTATGGACAATTTTTTTAATTCAATTCACTTTGACTTAGATTTGTGGTTTTAATTAATTTATTCAATTAAAAAAAAATCGAAAAATTATACAGCTATTGAACTTCAAACCTGTGGAAAAAAAAACTTAATTACTTAACGAATTTCCTCACCAACACAGCCAGAAAGACCCTTATATACAATACATCAACAAGTTTATCAGTGTATACACCTATAATAGCATACAAATTTAAGGCTCGAATACCTGCTGTCGAGCAGTGAATGCCGGACTCAAGTGACTTCACAACTGCCTTCTTATATACTTAGTTGCATAAATAAATAAAATAAAAATAATAAATTAAATTCAATGACAAGAGACGAAAGAGAAATAAAAATGTGGAAAACAGCAAAATCTGTTCTTTCACTCAGCAGTAGGCACTAATACACAGACAAATGGGCGGTGAAACAGGTTTTCATATAAATATATATATACCTACATTGTAATTTACCGTTACTCAAGGTAACAGATAAATAAAAAAAATTGTAAAATGGGGAAAAATACAAATAAAATGGATACAAAGAATTGTCTCGAGGTGCAAATCGTATTGTCTTGAGTTACATTGACGTGACGCGCGCCTTGTGGAAAAAGGTTAGTGAGAAGGCAGCGGTGAGAGCAGTTGGAATATCAAGTAGCGTCGACGACAATACGCCAACTGTCTGTCAGTGAAATAGTCACACAGCCATACAAATAGCCAACTTTAATGGTAAGTATAAGCGGATTGTCACAGCTTTATTATTTATTCCCTGAATATTCGTTTGCCAGCGTCGATTTTCGTTGTTTAATTGCTTTTGAAAATTTCTTTTCACGCTTTGCGCCCGAGCGATTAAATAGGTTAAGTCAGCGCTGATTGCAGCTGAATTAAGTTAGTCTCACAATTGGAAATACAAATTCTGTTGATTACTCAGTAATTACTGGCAGTAATTGCCAAACAAAACATAAATCCACTTTACGTAGAAATGTACCCGAAAAGCATTAGAAATTGGAGGTTAAAATGAATGTGGAAAAATCTGAGCGATTTATATAGATTTCAAATGTTCTACCTTTTGCTTGGGAAGCAAATAAATGAATAAATATTAAATGGAGTTGACTGAACTGGAGTTGAAGTTTTGCCTTCTTTACAGAGAGTCCAACTACAGAAGAGCCCCTGAGGTCGGTAACAACCAATTCGAAATGTCTTCAACAATTTTGAGGGCGCTCATGGATATTTTATTTATTTATAACTGGCATGTTCACCTTTTTTAGGTGTTTGGCCGAGCTCCTTCTCCTATTTGTGGCGTGCGTCTTGACGTTGTTCCACAAATGGAGGTACCTACAGTTTCAAGCAGATTATTTTTATGAGGACAGATATTTTTATGAGTAGCTTTTTCATGGCAGAAATACACTCGGAGGTTTGCCATTGCCTGCCGAGGGGCGACCGCTATTAGAAACAACTTTTTCTTTATTTTGGTGTTTCATCGAGATTCGAACCTACGTTCTCTCTGAATTTCGAATGGTAGTCACGCACTAACGCATTCGGCGACGGCGGCCCTCATGGAGTATGAGTATGATATCTTAACTTAGCAGATAACCAATTTTCACTTTAACAAGGCACAGCATAATTATTTTCAAGGCACAAGGCACTTATTTTCAAGACCAAGGCTATGAGAGTTAACCACAATAACGCAAGTCAGCTATTGGTTGACAGATGCCCGGTGGTATTCGTCGAAAGCTTCTGCTACCTCGACTGCATCTTTACGGCAGATGGTGGAGCAGACGAAGATGTTAACTGTAGGTTACACAAAGCGAGGGCGAATGCATGCAGTATGAGGGAGTTCGCAAATCTCCTGGCGCACTAAACTACGAATATTCGGCTCATGCGTGAAGTCCGTATTGTTGTACGGAAGCATGGCTTGTCTCTAACACCATCACACAGAGGCTACAATCCTTCATCAACAAATGCCGCTGCATCATCTGCAGAATACACCACAAGGAACGGGACATTGTGGAGATTGACGAACGAGGAACCCATCCTTAGGTAAATCAAACGCAGAAAGTGGCAATGGATAGGTCACACATTGAGAAAACCACCAGATAACATCACGAGAATAGCACTGGACTGGAATCCGCAAGGGAGCAGAGGTCGCGGTCGACCAAAAAACACTTGGAGAAGGTCGATGCTGCGCGAACTAGCAGATGCCGATATCACATGGGACGGTGCGAAAACCACAGCACAGAACCTTATACGATGGAAGAGTTTTGTCGAGGTCCTATGCTCCCGAGAGGAGTGAACAAGGAAAAAAAATTGGGACAGAATGAATTATTTCTTTGAGAAATGAAACGGTTGAGGAAATACGTTTCTTATGACACCCTAGAAGTTGAAAGCGTGCAATATTTGCTTGAGGTTTTCAAGTTTTTTTGATCTAGCTTCCCAAAAAATGTAAAAAGTAAATACAGTTTTACTTTATTGTAATAAAAACAGTGAACACACATGCTAATTTTACATATAGCCAATTTTTACATATATACTCGTAAGTAGATCTGATCTCCGCTGAGTACTGCCCATCGTCAGCTTATCTCTTCGTCTTGTAATCCCTGCTCAAACAAAAAGTGGTGGCAACAGCCATTCAGCATAGGCTTACACGCCATTCTTTCTAAAATCTTTAGCAGTTTTAAGAGATTTTAAAGTTCTATTGCGCTGCACACTACTGTACATACACACGTACGGGCATATTACCTCTCCCAATAACCGATTATTTGATAATTTTACACCCTGGCTAAAATTAAAAATCATTTTGTTTTCTGCTTTATTGCACAACATTTCGTATTAAATTCCAAGCCGTTAAAACCACAAAGAATGTGAGAAAAACACTGCGGAAAAAGCAAAAGCACAAAAAAATCACTCATTAGTTATTAAAGCTAGCTACACAAGTAAACAGTAATACATAAATGTGAGATATGTGCGTTTATAGTCACATACTTATGTATGTATGTATGCATGTATATGTATGCGGTAGTACTAATGTACAGAGAAAGGGTATTACAGAGCGTTTTTGTTTTGTTTGCGCTTTGTTGTTGTGTCGTCAACGAAAATGCCCATAAATTTATTGGTATTTGGTCAGCTTTAACCGTAGCCACTACACCATCTATATATATATCATAATTATATGTACTTATACATAAATATGTGCACATACATATACACTTACATGCCCCGTAAATAACGACACTGACGACAGACACCGGTGAAGGTGGCGGCAACGACATTGGAAGCCGCAACAACAGGTTTAGACGGCATTTCAGTTGAACGACCTACCTGTTGCGCATATTTTCGTTATCTCCTCGCTCTTTCAGCTCGTCTGTCACCACTATCATCACCATCACAATCACCATCAATGCCTTTGTTTACTTATGCGACAGTGATTTTTTATTTTTTCTAATTGATTACACTGGACGATTACTAAGCGGAATATCTAAGCCTTTAATATGTGCAATCACGAAGCTGACATTTTTCGGATAAATTTCGTTAAGAGCGGAAAAGAAATTTTTTTTTAGATTTCCTGCCTTTTATTAATACCTACCTACCTCTATAGTATACGAGTATCTATGTAGTAGAGTATAACATGCAGCTTTTCGTTTAACTAAGTAAAATAAATTCTTTGCGACTTACAATGCTTCCGGCTTGAATAGGCCAAATACCACAACGGAAATGCCACAAAGGCTTGATTGAACGGTCACAGTGACTGGCTGCTGCCCACGTGAATGCAAGCAAAGTGCCTTTGAAAATGAATGCATTGAAATTCCTTAACGATTTATTGGCTAACAAAGTCGATTATCTTATCTTCGTATGGAAATCTAATAGATAGACGTCTCGAAGGCGTCTCCTCAACTTGCCAAGGAATTTGCCATGGAATTGTGCTGTGCATGACATCAGCCACAGGCATTCGATTTAGTGCACCCACAAACGTTCGTACACCCACTGCTAATACAACAAGATTTGAGAGCATCATTCTTGCATAGTGATTATCAATGGTTGCAAAAGGGACCCCAGTGGTCGTTTTTGCTCCACTTGCCAACTTTTTTTCTTTTAATAATATTTTTTGCTTTTTTGCCCTCTTTTAACTTTGAGTTCATATTCTGTGCAGAAAGTGATGTCAGGAGGGATCAAATGCATTTAAAAAGCTGACAAGTATTTAAATAGCAAGGGGATGTCAATAAACAAATGAAAAAATAAAGCACTTTAGCCTGTGTTCTTAATTTTTCTTGCTTTGAATTAAGAATTTAATTCATGATTTTCAAAAATTTCACTGCTTTTTTTAATTTTAATTATTTTTTAATGTATAATAATTATTTATTTAATTCATAATACATTTTTTTTATTGACTTTCATAATACTTATAAAAAAAGTAAAAGTAATTTTCATATTTTGCGAAAATTTCGAAGCTATTTTCTTATTTTCATACAATTAATTTTTTTTAAATAATTGAAAAATAAAATGAAAGTAATTTTCATACTTGTTCTTATTTTTAATTTTAATGCTTTATAATTTGTTAATTTAAAATAAATTTAAAATAATTTTTAAAAATTAAAATAAAAGTAATTTTCATACTTTTCGAAATTGAAGGCACGTGCTTGATTTATTTATTTCATTATCGTGTTGATAAAGGTAGAGTGAAATATCCATATTAGCTTAAGATCATAAATAGTTGGGAAATTTCGCCGTCTGCTGCCAACATTAGGGGATTGTCTTGGAAATGAAAGAACAGCTCCTGAGTGGTAAAGATGTAAACTACCATTTATTATAATTTTTTTTTTAGTCAAAAACTATTTGTCTGATTTGATCACATTCGTACAAATCGTCTTAAACATTTAATTCATGTTCCTACTTCCTTCCTGTATGTTTCAAATATTCCAAACAGTTTCAAACTAGATGCTCTTATTAAGATACTATTTCAGCTTATTTCCAAATATTTCAAATCGTTTCAAACTTAATTTACGTGTTAAAACACAATTTAAGCACAGTCCTTCTCTGTTCTCGTTTCGTTTCGTTTCGTTCCTGCAAGTTTCAAGTATTCCAACTCATTTCGAACTAGATGCAATTGCTAAATTACTATTTTAGCGTATTTACTTTCATTTCCAATTTATTTCTGTCTATTTCAAATATGGCAAATTGTTTCAAATTAAAAACAATCGCTAAACTACTATTTCAGCTAATTTCTCGTATATACACATTTCATTCCTGTGTGTTTCAAAAATTCAGCATCGTTTCAAACTGGATGTACTTATGAAAATACTATTTAAACACATTTCCTTTATATTCTCATTTAGTTTCTGTATGTTTCGAAAATTCCAAATTATTTCAAACGAAACACATTTGCTAAAATACTATTTCCGCATTTGTTTTTTATATTTCCATTTCATTCCTGAGTGTTTCGAAAATTCCACATCGTTTCAAACTGTTCATACTTGTAAAAACACTGTTTCAGTACATTTTCTTTATATAAAATTTCCCTCCTACTTGTTTCAAATCGTTTTAAAATTTGTGAAATCCAAAGACCGCTCAGTATTAACTAACCAGCATCGCAAAGAATTACTGAGTAGTGATATCGTCCATTATTCGCTAAGATTGATCGATTTAGGTTGGCGCACTGCTTCAGGCTGTCGAAGAAAGGAGCACCTAGTGGGCTGAATCGTCAAGCTACAGCTACAAGTTTGGAAATTGAATGGCGAGGAGTCCCCACGACTTTCTGAATCCAGCGCCTATTGTACTGGGGTAAAGGGTTTTCGAAATAGCACATGAAGAAATGGAGCTCCATCTTTTCTGGGCTTTCCTTAGAAATAAATTGTGCAATTCCCCCTTGACAACTGTCAGGGGATGCTGATGACCGGGTAGGAAGTCTCTGAGACCAATTCAGTCCTCTTCCTGGCAAGCTCGTCAGCAATTTCATTTCCCTCTATGACCCTATATCCTGGAACTCAGTTGAGAGAAATTATAATTGCACACCCAAGAGATTTGATCTCCTCCTTACAGGAGTTTACTAGTTTGGATCTGAACCATGGCGTCGTTAGAGCCATTGATACCGGAAATTATGTTAATATCTCTCTCGCTCCCACGTTCCCTAAACATTTTGCATACCTGCAGGATCGCAAAGATTCTATCTGAAATACACTAGCAGTATTCGGACATTTTAAGAAGATAGATAAATTGGATAATTTACAGATTGTCAATTCCATCTTAGAGCCATCTGTGAAGAAAGAGGTGCAGGATTCGGTGTATATTTTCCCATTGGAAAGATTGTCCTAGCACGACCCTCAAACTCCAGTTTGCGCATAGAGAGATATGTTTGAAGTTCGGAGGAGAGACTCATGAGACCCTTGAACACGGAAATTTAAGCTTTGCTATCAAAACTGAGAATAATGACAAGAAAGTGCAACCCCGATCGATTTCCTTAAAATTGTTTGGTTTCAGCGAGCAGCAAACCGCAAATAAAGTAACTAACGGGGAGGAATCGATTTTGACAGGCGGAATACCTAAGAATACTCTGAAGGCAGCAATTTCCGCATGCATAGAAATTTTTCCAGGGATATTCCAGACATGTCTCAACGTAGGTACTTTTCCGAGGAGATGGGAAACTCAAGGCGAACTAACAACCTACCGCCCCAATATGTTAGTTAGACACAGTAGGAAAGATGCTTGTTAAAATCATATTCAATAGACTTACGCCATTCGCTGAAGACCAGGACACCAGTTTCATTTTACAAAGTTCCGTTCAGCAACGATTTTGGAAGAAATTTAGAGAACTTTTTTTAATTTTCATAAAGTTGGAAACTTGGATTTACTATATATGATTCTTGAAGGAGAATGAACTATGCTTTCATAGAAAGATTATTAAAATTAAATAAGAAACTAGTAAATTGTCAAAAATTGTCACTAAATTCGTGTGCTATAGGAAACGAAGAAAGTTTAAGTACACTTTAAAGTTAGCAATAATTTATCGAATCGGTTAGTAAAGCTCACTTTATAGGTTAGATGAGAATGCGAGTCTGAGTGTTTTAAATAAAATTTCATGCTAGCCAAAATTGTTTTTCCTCCGGCAACAAAATTTCTTCATTATTTTTCGATGTTTTGTAATAATTTTTTGTCTAGTTTTTTTTTTTTTATTTATATCATTCTATTTGGAATTTTCCTCATATTCCATAATTCTATTGTAGATACAGAAACCGTTCCAATAATTGTTCCTATCATCAAATTAATTGATTCAATTATTTTTTTCATTTCCTCCAAGTCATTTTGCTTGCAATTTCCTACTGTGTGCCGCCAAATTGTTAAACACTAAGTCCCAGGTGCTCAAATGTACCATTCATACAAGCAGAGAATCTGTGGCTAATGACAAAATCTCGACTGCCAACCCACTGGCGCAACTGTGCTAACGACTGCTGGCTGCTAACGCCTCCATAAAATATCGCTCAAATGCTGATGTAAGGGCACATATCCTGTGACGTTTATAATTGTCTACACATTGACGGCTCTGACACCTGCTGAGCGTGTGGCTGCTGTGTCTGAGAGTGGAAAGTGTAACCAATTTGTGTGTGAGAGTGTTTGTATGTATATATGTATGTGTTTGACGCGATGTCATGCGACTGAGGGATTTGATTTACAACAACAAGCAGCTCTTTCGTACAAAGGTAAAACTTGTAGGGATTATACTCGTGTGTGAGTGTGTGTGTGTGCACCTGCTGTGCTTGTGTGCTGTCACACTGTGATTTGGTAAGATTTTAATTATTCGCTTAGGAATTGCGCACTACCCGCACCAGGACATGTGTATGTCAACTGGCGGAGCGGAGATTTGCATCGTAACTTTAATCCTTTCGCAAATCCTTGTGACAAACAAATTTAGAGTCTATTGTGTAGGTGTATGTGCGCATGAGGGTATAATAAATTTAATCCTTTGCTACAACTTCTACGTACATCCAGAGTCTTTAACAGTTGTTTAGTTAGTGAAAACAGAAAAAACAAAATATTTTTTGGTTGTTTTTGGAATGCCGTTACATTTTAAAATTCAAATACTGTTGCATGCGACCAGGCGCGAATAGTAAAAATTAATCCGGACAGCAGCCAGCCAGATAGTTAGGTGAAAGAAATTCACACGCTCACCCGAAAGCATGCATTGGCTGACATATTCATGTGTTTGTGTGTGTGTGTGTGTCAACAACGCTTTGTTTGAACTTCACTCACACACACACTCATACACACTCACTTTTGCTTAACCGCTCAAAATCGGTTTGGCCATACCTCGCCTGCATCCAAAACTTTCCTCCCTTACTTTGCTGCTCGTTTCATTGTTTTTTTTGTTTTTGTTATTGCATTTTTGAAAATATATGAAATCGTTTCCTCTTCTATCCTTTGCTCCTTCAACATCTCCTTTCTACCTTTCTGCATACTAAGTACATAAGTACTATGCGGATTCTACCTTTGCTGCCACAGTCAACCACCACCGGCGGCTGCAATTGGGTAAATATTTTTGTTTTTGTACTTATGTTGCACGCTTTCCGCTTATACAGAAACGTTATGTTTGAAAATTTTCAAAACAAGGATACGAAATGCGTGAATGCTCAGCAGCAGAATGTGTATGTGTGTGTGTGTGACAAAGCGCAGCGCAAAAGTTGAGCGATGCTTCTGAATAAAAAAGAGGAAACTTTTTCTGCTGCATTTGTGCCTGGTTGCCTTTAAATTGTATACCTGAAAATACATGCATGTAACATTTTATATAAGTAGGTGCGCATGCTTTGGTATTGTAGCATGCAACATGCAATATGCAACATTTCTAGCATTATTAAACGCCACTGTTATGATATGCGCTTAAACGTGGGAATTTTCTTTTTTTTTTTTAATTTTGTTTTTTGCTCTCCATCTTCTCTCTCATTCTCTTCCTTTTTATTCTCTGCATATATGTACTCTATTAAATTACTTTACTCGCTTCGCAACGTGACCTGTAATGCTGCCACATGAATTTTTAACAAACTAATAACACAATGAGGTTCAGAAACAATGCCACAAACTTGCATAAATTTATGAGGGAGAAAACGCAAACAAGGAGAAGCCCTTTGACTGACATCCTTTTACACACTTGACAGACTTCAACTTCACAGCTATCGTATGCAAGTAGAGAAACGTTGTGAGCTGGGTTCTTTATGCGCTTGCTTTGTTATTTTGCTTTTTTTTATTATTTGTCGAAAATCGGCAGCCGCGACTAGAGCTTTGATTGCTCGCATTCGTGTTAAATTGAGTGCGAAAAATTTGTTGAGATCCCGAGAATTAGTACACATTTGCAATGTATGATTATTTTGAAAGGTAGGAAAAATAATTTTTAAATTTTGATGCATGAAAAAGTATGCAGATGCTTTAATTAATGAGGGTTAAGGCGGCCGCCCTAGCCGAATGGTTTGGTCCGTGCATTAAACACCAAAATGAGAGAAAAAATTGTTCTAATAGCGGCCGCTCTTCGGCATGCAATGGTTAACCTCCGAATGTACTTCTGCCATGAAAAACCTCCTCATAAAAATTATTTACCGTTTGGGGTCCGATTAAAACTTTAGGTTCCTTCATTTGTGCAACAACATCAAGACACACCCCACAAATAGGAGGAGGTGCTCGGCCAAACATCTAACAAAAGTGTACGCGCTAGTCGTTTCTTTCTCGTGCTAACCGGCGCCAGTTGGACACACCAAGTGAAGCCAAGTACTTCTGCACCTGATCTTTCCAACGCAGAGGAGACCTTCCTCTACTACCAGCAGCTGGTACCGCAACGAATACTTTCAAAGCCGGAGCGTTTGTATCCATTCGGACGACATGACACAGCCAACGTAGCCACTGGATCTATATTCGCTGCGCTATGTCTATGTCGTCGTAAAGCTCATACAGCTCATCGTTCCATCGTCTGCGATATTCGCCGTTGCCAACGTGCAAAGGTCCAAAAATCTTACGCAGAATCTTTCTCTCGAACACTTCAAGTGTCGCTTCATCGGATGTTGTCATCGTCCAAGCTTCTGCGCCATACGTTAGGACGGGCATGATGAGAGTCTTGTAGAGTGTTAGTTTTGTTCGTCGAGAGAGGACTTCACTGCTCAGTTGCCTACTTAGTCCAAAGTAGCACTTGTTGGCAAGAGAGATTCTACGTTGGATTTCAAGGCTGACATTGTTATCGGTGTTAATGCTGGTTCCTAAATAAACGAAGTTTCCAGATGTAGTTTTTTCAATAAACCTAGAATGGTTTAGCGCTGGGCTGAGCGTATGTTCCTCTCTTCTGACTGCACAATGTCAAGATGCTTACTTTTTTCTTCTCAATATGGCACCACATTTGAGAAGCAAGTGAGCTGGTGTTTTTTGGGGATAGAACGTAGAATCGACAGGAGATTACTTCGCAGTCTGCGAACATTGTCAGTTTGTCATTAAATATTTTTAAGAGGTATTTAAATCTCTTTTAAGAAGTATTTAAATCCCATCTGACTGCACTCACTATGTACAGAATGTAGAGATGTGGTCAACATCAGACCGTTAATCGGCTCTCAGCAATTTTGGAGGCATCATTCGATTTATTTACGTAATCAGGGTTCTGACAGCGATTTGTTCACGAAAGAACTGAGAATGTGTTGGGGATATACGAAAAAAAATCAACGCAGCCTTCACTCATGCTAATTTGTTGTCGTCTGAATAACGACTGATTGAACGATCATGCTACCGAATCCCCGGTGATGTGACAGAACTCTCAGATGAGCTATAGGGAGCTGTTGTGGATCTAATATCAAATGGTTAAGTACAGCCGATTTTCTCCAAAAGATAAGGGATACTACTTTCAAATAAGAAGTAGACTAACAAAATGTAGAAAAGGAATAGAATAATTCTGAAATTTATTCCTTGTTAAAAATTATGGTATAGGGGTTTTTTAAGTGAAATATCTTCAATTTTGTAAATTTTAAAACATTTAAATTTTTTTTACATTTTTAGGATAAAATAATATTTAAAAAAATTTGTTTGAGAAAACATTTTTGCCAGTTTAGAGAAACATGCACCTCGATTTTTTATGTGCAAAAACATATTCAACAAAAAATATTTTTTTTCCCAAATAATTTTTTTAAGTATATTTTATTCTAAAAAATTAAAATAAAATATTTTATAAAAATATGAAAAAACCGAAGATATACCATAATTTATGAACTTTTTAGTGGAATAAAGTTCATATTTTTAAAATTGAATAAATCTCAGAATTATTCCAAAAATTGTCCAGTTTACTTCTTATTATACTTGAGTTCACGACAATATCTCATATATTATATTTGGATAATTTGACATAGAGCCGCTCACGTGGCCCGAACTAGTTCAAAGACTGTCTAGAATTCTACTCATTTACTTTGTCTACAAGTAGAATTCCCTCAAGAATGAAGTTAAACTAATTTCCAATAGCTTCGTTATATACTCCAGATCCGAGCTTAGAGTGAATTTTGGAACTGCTTATCAATGCTTAAGTTAGAGCACGTAAGGCTCAGATAATTCCATATTGCAGTAGCCCTTCAGCAAAAACTAAGATGGTGTACTATTCTGGAGTAAGGGGAAAGGCCTGTCTGTGATGTTCAAGTTCTTAAGTTTTTGTTTACCGGCTGAAGTTTGGAAGTGGAGTTACTGATTATTAACGAAATGGCTGATATTGGGCCTAATCATACATATGTATATGTTGTAGTTGTTGTAGAAGTTTACAAAATACTACCCAGGTCATCGAACCTTGTTGTCGGTCTCAACTGACGGTAGGTCTAAGAAACAGGTTGTTTCAATCGGTTGGGGCCAGACGAGAAAGGAGTGTTGGTTGAGTGAGTTTAAATGATCATGTCAAGAGGTATTGTATTGAGTGTATTCGAGTATATTTTGGACATGTGGGAAATTAACCTGCAACAGTATCCGAAACGTAAATGTGCCAGAATAACTCAAACCTCTGAAGGCAGCTGTAGCTTCTTATCTGCGTTGGTCTCCGATATGCATATTTTGCTATTGCTCTTGTTGTAGCAGAGCATAAACACTACCCATACATGTACGGTGAAAGCTGCTGAAGTAACAGTCCTTAGCCGGATAAATCCGAGTCGTTCCACTAACAAAGAACCGACCGTCGTGGGAACGTGCATTTACTGCTTGCTTCAACTTTTTTCGAAGAATATTTTAGGATTAGACTTTATTTCACGTTTTCTGATGCTGAATACATTTAATTTCAAGTTTTTACAACATCTATTTTTTCCTGTTATTTGCCGGAGGTGTAACTCCTCAGGGCTCCTTTAACCTCTTGTCCCTTCAATAACTGTTTTGTAAACTAGGCTCCATTTTTCTTTTTAATTCAATATACCGCTTTATATTGTTAATATTTTACGTAATATAATTCTTCCTATTCTTTTCATACACTATTTTTAAAAAAATTACAAGCATATAATTATTTCTCTTACCTAATAATTTTGAATTTCAAACGCCCGTTAATTAAATCTTTGCAGTCGCGTTTCTTTGTCCTTTCGCTTATATTTCTGTCACCAAACGGCTTTACTTTTCTTCACTTTCAACCGCATTGACAAACACAACTACTGCCCTTAAGCCTCTACCACCTTCCATATTTCCTGCCGCCTTTCTACCCTCCGCTATGCTTTACGAACATCACTGAATATTTTTTTCCCACCTTAGAGGTCCTTTTGTCCATTCAGAACGCATACCTTTGCATAGGTGAGAAAAAAGTTCACACGCTCTTATCAGCGCCGACAGACACAAGATTTGGTGTGAGGACTCGTCAAAAAAAAAATTTTATATAAAAAAAACTAAAAAAAGTCTGAGCCACAACCGCCACAGTTACCGTCATCAGCAACATCGGTACCACAGGCATACGATAGTTATTCATACCGCTGCTCTTCTGCGCTCAAATGCAGAGGGTGAACTTTGGGAATTCATATTTGACTACAGACATATGCATTTATGTATGTATGTATGGATGTGTGTGTGTTTTCATTGCGAATTCCTTTGCACCCAACGCTACTACCACTAATACCTAGAATACCTTTAGTCCTTTTATTTAATGAAAATTTCCGATTCATGTGTGAGCGGCATAATGAGTTTGTTTATTATTGTTGTTGCTGTAATTGTAGAAGGACTATGATTACGAATGCATAGTAATTATTAGCTGTCAATGTTATTTACATTTAAGGCAACTTTATTGAGGTGGGAAAAAAATGTATGCATATGTAAGTATAACAACAACAACAACATCCACAAAAAACTTGGGTGACTTATGAGAACGTGGAATTTTGTGACATTTGGTAAATACAACTGGCAGATGTTTCACTTTCGTAATGCCTGAAGGAGTTTTCGCTATCAAATTATCCTCTTGTGATATATCTTTAATTAGTAATTCACTTGGACATTGAAGAAAATGTGTGAGAAAATTATTCTCTGCGAAAATTGTAATAATTATAGGTGAAAGCAGATTTGGGTAGGTGATATATAGATTTGTAGTATGAAGCATAGCATACCGAGGCATAGCATAGCTTGAAGGCTTTTGGCTAGGTTAGCACCTTGCCTTAATATCATTTTTTATTTAATCCGACAAAAGTATTTGACTAATAATTATTAGTTTCATTTGAGTTTAGATGTAATGAACGTGAAAATAGTATACATTTTTAAATAAGAAAGTATCATGAAACTAGTTTGTCGCAGACTAGTTCGAAACTAGTTACATTGAATACTTACATTTACATTTAATGAACGTGAAAATAGTACACATTTTTATATAATAAAGTATCATGAAACTAGTTTGTCGCTGCCTAGTTCGGAGCTAGTTACACTCAACCTTTCATTTACATTTGATGAACTTAAAAATAGTATAAATTTTGTTGCAATAAAGTATTATGAAACTAGTTTGTCGGAGACTAGTTCGAAACTAGTTGCATTGAACACTTGAAAATTTGCTTTAAATCGGAAATTAAATATTTCAAACTGGTTTCACACAGACTAGTTCGCGATTAGTTTCTTCGGATGGAGTTTCTGAACTCGTTTAGTGTAAACTTAAAGTGTGTCTAAGTAGTTCTCTCAGAGAGTTGACATGCATGAACTTTTGGAATTGAAAAAGTAGTTTTCAAAAGTTTGGTTTAGGATCTACTTAGCGCACAAGCAGCGCCATTTTGATATGTTTACTCCTGGAACCTCTAGCTTTGTTATTAACACGATTTGCTGTTATCTTTAAATCACTTGAACTTTGCGATCAATGTTTTTTTGTTAGATAGATAGCACTTGGAGATTTGTTTCAGTTCCTGTCAAGTGTCTCGTGCCTATTGGGCGTCAAAGCTGGACATTCGCAAAGGTAGTGCAGAACCCTTTTCATACCGTCTTCGTTTTTATAAATATGCAAATAAGTGTTTTACGAAAGGTTCTTTATTGAAAACTATCCATTTCTGACCATCTTGAAAGTGTATTTTTAATGTAGACTGACTAAACCTGCTTCGTCATTTTGCTAATGCGTACTTTGTTCCATGTATGCTTCGGATTCTGTAAAAAAGCTCTGGCTTTTACCAATTCATCCGTGTTCTTGTTAGTGTGTATGGTCCTAAGTCCGGAAGCGCCCACAATACGTGAGATAAGAATTCATGTCGCCGTCTTAAGGTACTTTACTATGCATGCAAAGTGTGACTATCCTTTACTATTACTTTTCGAAAATATTTGATTTGTGAGGCTTGCTGAAAGAACTTGCCTTGTCTGCTGTCTCGTTAATGGCAGCTACAATAAATTTAAGATCAACTACTAGTAAATAGCGAGTTTGGTTACGTGCGAGTTTTTTGGTGCTGCGAATCATAAATTCACCATTGGTGACCAGGTAACACGGCGACGTTGATTATGTGTCGCAGATAATCAGCGGGCACGGATGCTATCGGTCGTATCTCCACTATTTTAAGCTGGCAGACAACCCATACTACTCGCACGGCTCCAACACTATCGAAGATGCAGAGCGTGTTATTTTCCAATGTGACCGTTTTTGAGGCGAGCGTCAAACATTGGAGGTGCTACTTGGGTACCCGTTGCAAGGTGAACAAACAAATACCAGCCATGGGTGCATCAAACAATAACTGGAATGCTGTTAGAACAAGTGCAGAAAAAATAATGTATGTAGTACTTCCGATACGCGGAAGCGGTTGAAGAATAGGAACTCTTGAGCAAGGAGGCACTAACTGTTTGACTGGCGAACGACACTCACGAACGCTTATCGGTACTAAGAAATTTGAAATCGCCTTTTGCTCCAACAAGAATAGCAGTGGAGACTATCGATGGCATAAAACCTCCATATGTCAAAAAGAGACGATCCTGGACGCAGGAAGCAATTGTAGTCAACAGACACAAACGCGGCACAGATAGAGACATAAGAAGATAAGCCTATAACTCCGACAAGAGCCAGGACAAAACAAACCGACAAATACTGGACCAAACATGTTTCAACAGACACCTAACGACATTCATCGAGAGACACTGAACAACTTATTAAGCTCTCGACGCCCAAATACCGACACCACCCACAGCAGATGAACAGTTTCAGCTACCCCGAGAGATCCGCGTAACCTTGGCACCCCGGAATAACCAACATATGCCCAGCATGTGAAGGCATTCCATACGACACTTACCACCTTTTCACATGCCCCCTCAAATCCACTCATTTAAGAGCCTCTCCCTGACCTAACCGTCGAAACAGCGAGTTTCCTGGGTCTCCCGTTAAATAAGGTAGACGAAGACGACCGGTAAAGATCGTCATTACACTGACAGGGATTAGTATACTGCAACAACAACAACAACGAGCCTATAGCATGAAGCTGGCTACAAATATAGTGGACCCAGATGTGGGTGAATAGAAGTGGTCCACTTCATGGACGCCGTTATGGGCCCTCAGTAAAGTCGAGTCTGCGAAGAAAGTCTCTGCAAAAGAGGAGTGTTTTAGTGGCCACACAACTCAACGCAGTAGACGGCGGTCGCTATAATTGGGAAGACAGTTTGAACCTGATATTTGACATATCTCACCCACCACATAAAAAAAATTAAAAAATTTTACATACATATATTGACTGAGACTTTCCTCAACTCTACTCATTGACTTTAAGTCGTATTTTGTGTCCAATGAAATCTGTCATCGGAGCAGCCGGTTTATGAAACAATTTCTGTTTCTTTTCTTGCTTGTGCGTATTTTTCATTTCCAAAAAGTACTTGAATATCCTTCCACACTTCTCTAGTCTTGTTAAGTATTTTGAATTGCCATAAGTACCAACTTCAATCCAATTGATGATTCATTCTTCCACATTTCTTGCTTCAATACTTCAATATTCATATATGTATATGTATGAACACACATTCATACACACCCTAGTAAGTGTACACCGGACATATGTTTTTTACTAGCAATTGCGCGCGTTTTGTATACACACACATACAAATATCCGGCATATCCTTTTCCATAATTCCATTGCTTGCTCTTCAACCAAGTGCATCTGCTGCACATTTTCCTGATAATTTGCTGTTGTTTACCACTCAAGCGCAGCAGATGAGTGCAAGTCGAATAAGAGGAAGAAGCATCAGCAGGCAAACGTAAACAAAACAAAATGCAAGGACAGTGTGTGGTGATGAAAGAAGATGAAAGTGAAAATTTAAAACATGTTTTTCGAAAATTCAAACGGTGCCATCATAGCCAGTTATTGTTTTAACTGCCTGCCAATCTAGCAATCCTAATCTGCGTGTGGTTTGTTGTGACCCAATACACTGTGCTCTTGTACTCTTAAATGCGCGGTGTTGTTTGTTGCCCATGTGCACGTGATACAAATACACGGAGCAAGCGAGTATTCTGTAACAGCTTGCCACTGCTCATGCCACCACTTTCAATTGCTATCCGAACCGCTGCGCCTGTATGTATCGAATTTTGCTCGTTATTCCTTGGCTGTCGCTCTGCAGGTAGGAAATAGTCAATGCTTCCTGTCAGATAATGGCTATAGCCTGTTGTTTCTTACCTTTGATTTGGTTTGTTTTTTTGTTTTCTTGCTTTCGTTCCTTCCATTGAAGTTTGTGAAAAGAGGCGAAGCAGAACTACTGGCTGCATAACACGCGCATGACCGAGAAACAGCTGTCATTTTTCCACATACTCCTATACGTAACGGAGCAGTAGACTACAGACAAATATTGCTTTGATGTGAAGTAGCCCCGCAGTGAGAAGAAAAGCCACTCGGGAAATGTTCCAATTAGGGACCTGGAATTTTTTTGGTGGAAGTCGTACTAGTTCGAGAGTGACCCGAATCGTACCAGTTGCTAAATTGCTGATTAGAGCTGTATGAAAAATAAATATTCGCCATGCGAAACATTTGTATGTGAAAGCAAAAAGAGTTGAGCGAGGTTCAAGCATTTTTGCTAATGAGCGACATGCTTAGGTCAGTGTTTCCAATAAGAAGTGGATGCTTATCTCACCAAAATTTAATCACTTATTGCACATTGGTATGTTTTTAGATATATTTATTTTGCCTTATTTGCTTTTTTGTCATTATAACAAATAGCGAACTATCAAATCAAAAATAATGCAGTGCTGTCAAATCATCTGCAACCACGGATTCAAAGAAATTTTTTTATTTTGTTGGTTGGTTTAAAGCAGCTTTTGTCCAGCTGTATTTCCTATCCCCTCTTTACTTTCATATTTATCTTAACCTTTATAAAATACCAATTTGTAATATTGAAAGATAGAAAACGAACTACTCCTGGTTCAAAGCAATCGGGCAGTACACAAGCTGGGTCAGAGCTAGTAGGTTTGACTGCAGGGATGTTGTACTTACATACACATATGAACATGTACATACTTCAATTGCTGATTTATATGTTTGTGCATGTGTATGTGTGCCATTGTTAAAAGGACGCTGTTTTTAGAAGATTTACGAGAAGTCGTTCAGCAAAGCGGCGCGTCAGAGGTGATGATCTTAGCAAGCATTTTGCCATTCGTCGTTTTTAGGACACATACATATTTATGTATGTATGTATTTAGCTAAATTTGTATGTATTCATAATTAGTAATTTGTGCTCAAGAATTATAAATTTAGCAAAGATTTTAAAATTTAGTTCCTTTAGAAATTTCCATGTTTGCAATATTCACTAGTGATTTTTATTATTGAAGTCAAACCTGCGAGCCCTCAACTATTAAATCGCAGTTTCATTTCGGACCGTTTCGAACTAGTTCGTTTTCCACAGGTTATCAATCTCATTCTAAACCACAAACGGTTTACCGATAACGATCGAAATGTATGGACAGCAGGCTAAAGCTCTCAAAGAACTGCAGCGCCAAAAGATGATAATTTTGATGGCTTATTTGCAATGGCACCTGGAATTAGTTAGGTTAGTCAAAAAAAAAGTTGTGTAGCAATATTTGTGGAAAATCTCGAAAATCTCAGATGTTTCATAAACAGAAGTAAACTTTTTTTTTACTTTTTTTAATGTTTTTTGTATTAAAAAAATTATTAAAAAAAAAAATTATTAAAAAAAATATTTCTAATTTTTCTAGTTTTTATTAATTTTACTATATTTATGTTTTGCTTAAATTTTTTATTAATATTTTAATGTTTTTTTGAATAAAAAAAAATTTAATTTGTTACAAAAAATTAAAAAAAAAATATTTATAATTTTTCTAGTTTTCGCTAATTTTGTTTTTCTTTAATGTTTTTTTTAATTTGAAAAAAAAAACTCAAATTTAAAAAAATTTAGAAAATTAAAAAAAATCTAGAAAATTAAAAAAAAATGAGAAAATTTCTTTACTTTTTTTTAATTTTCTTTTATTTATTTTTTTTTTAATTTTTTTATGTTTTTTTGCATTGAAAAAAATTATTAAAAAACAAATTATAATTTTTCTAGTTTTTATTAATTTTGTTTCATTTTTAATGCTTTTTTTTATTTAAAAAAAGTTAAATTTAAAAAAAATTTAGAAAATTTAAAAAACTTTAAAAAATTTAAAAAAATTTAAAAAAATTTAGAAAATTAAAAAAAAATTGGAACATTTTTTACTTTTTTTAATTTTCTTTTATTTTTATTTTTTTTTTAATTTTCTTATTAATTAATTTCTAATTATAAATATCTTTTTAAAGTATTTTTTTTTAATACAAACAATACAAAATATTTATAATTTCTCTAGTTTTTATTCATTCTGTTTTATTTTAAATGTTTTTTTTTTTAATTTGAAAAAAGCTAAGTTAAACAAAATTTTGAAAACTTTTTACTTTTTTTAAATTTTCTTTTATTAATTTTTTTATTTATTGATTTTTTAATGTTTTTTTGTATTTAAAAAAAATTATTTTAAAATATATAATATAAATATATAATATAATTTTTCTAGTTTTTATTAATTTTGTTTTATTTATGTTTTGCTTAAATTTTTTCATTAATTAATATTTTAATGTTTTTTGTACATAAAATAAATTAATTTAAGAAAATATTTATAATTTTTCTAGTTTTTATTAATTTTCTTTTATTTTTAATGTTTTTTTGTTTAATTTTAAAAAAATTTAGAAAATTTGTTTCTTTTACTAAAAAAACATAAACCAAGGGCGAATTTGTTCTAATAATAATAATTTTGTACTTGTCGTGTGCCCAATGGCCGACACTTCGACCTGAAAGATATTTTGTGTCTTAATTTGTAATAAAAAAATATCATTAATAATATTCATCTTATATTTTATATTACCCTTTTACTCATTTAAGATAGCCTCATTTAATATTTGGTGTCTCAATTTTTTCATATAATTTTATGCTATCTACTTGTATGTCAAAAAATAAAAAATAAAATTTAAAAATTAGCCCACCCTAATGCAAATATATGCATATAAGTATGTATGTTCATTACAATAATTATGCATGCGAGTATTAAATATTTAACATTAACATTTCCAACCAAAACTTTCGACCGCAACTCATTTCGATTCCAACAAATTTGTCACAACCAATTTTTCGCTTATGACTAATTTCGCGGTTTTTTGCGCATAATTGTAGGAGTGCGGCATTACAAGTTAAACAAATCGGAATTGAATATTTATTTTCTTTTTATTATTGTAATTATGCATAGCATTTGAGAAATATTCACAAAAAAATCTGCTCATACATGCGTTCACATGGCTATGCTTGTTTTTATTGTATTTTTTTGTTCTTGTACATATATGGAGTTTGTGAACCATGCGACCATGCGTGATTTCATATGCATGCATGTGCGTGTGTGTGTGTGTGCATATCTAATTTATGAAAACCGGCTAAGATCAATTTGAAGTATTCATTCGATATGCATAACAGCTCTTGGCTCTCTTAGAAATTGCGTTACTGTCACGAAATGCATGTAAATGAGATGTGACTCACACACCACGACACGCTGTGTATGTATGTGAGAATACAGAAGATACAGAGACATGCGAACGTAGAAGTGCTGATATTTACACGCAGCAACAGGTTTCATTTTTTTAGACTAAGCAAAAGCAAATATTTATGCAAAATCTGAAATTTTTAGCGTGAAATGGGGGAACAAAATATTTGGTTATTAAGTCATCATCCAATTTCCTACAAACAACTTTTGTTTATGTATGTTTTTGTATTGTTATTGTGACCTACGATATTTAAATATTTTTTATGAGCCCAAAGCTAATAAAAATCCTTTCATTTAAAAGTTCATAAACTGACGTAGCAGTTGCATGATTTGGATTTGAGTTCGCCCGAAAGTTTAGAAAGAAGAAGAAAGAAGCTTTGGCTCGGATTATTTTTTCAATTTTCAATAAAAAATATTAGGTCTTAATTAGAAATACTATTCATTTTTTCAATACAAATTTTTTCATTTAAAATTTTATAAACTGGCGTAGCAATTTCTTCTCCGATAAAACCGAGTCTTTCCGGTAACGTAGAGCCGACTGTAGGGGGAACGCCTCACATTTTGTCGGCCTTTCCTTCGACTTCAAACCCGTAACGCTCTGAAACCTAACTAAAAATTAACTTGCTAACTGGGGCTTTAATTTTCTTCAATCGCACTCATTCCCAAGTCTCGAGATTTCGTTTTATTGCAGCCTGATTATCAGAAAGGATATTTGGTAATTTATGTTGGCTCCTTTGATCCTTCTAGAAAGTAATTCACATACATAAAATTCACTTGCCAAAAACATTCGCATGGGATGTGGACGGGTGTATATACCCTCCGGAAAACTTTTTTGGAATCAAAGTCTAAGTCTAACTATTATTGTACCCGTACTCCTATTATGCACCTTAAATCCATTAGTATACCAAATTTGAGATTTTTTCAGTGCTTTCAATCTTATTAACATGGAGAGTTTACTGAGTAATAACTTCGCTAGTAGAAATACCTCGCAAGACGTAACACGTTGAAAAAAGCGCCAGGCCTTACAATTTGGTTGAGGTACGACGTTGAGGACGATCTAAGCAGCATAGGAGCGACCAACTACCGTAGTATGCTTTGGACCGAGATGCATGAAGAAAACTTTTGAATGAAGCTAAGGCTCATACCGAGCTGCAGTGCTCCGCATGATGATGATGATGATGAGCTTCGACAGTAATATATCCAAAAAATTGTTAGCGGTTAGCTCAGGTTGAAGCGCTACTCATAACTTCTTCTGGTCGCTATTCAGCACCTATCGTCTTTTACAACCAAAAAAGTCTCAGTGACTCAATAAGGTGGTTACTCCGTAAATTGAAGAAGTCCCGGCAATATGGATATTTGGCCATCGAATATCATCGCAAACGAGGTTATCCACAAATTTTCAGGAAATACTTCTTTGATTAACTGAAGCGAGTAAAGCAAGTTGAACTCTAATGCATTCTATGTATTAATTTCAATCATCTATCATTTACTTCAGCAATCAGTCAGAGAGAGCACATGACTTACACTCTGACCTGAATATGATTTTTACTGAACATTTGCACTCTTAGCAAAGCCCGAGTGTGATCATAAGTGATTCATTGCTATTTCGACGGGTTATTGGTCTGTTTGCTTCTGTATAAACAAACAGCGCATGATGATTGTATTGGTTATTTTATTCGCGTAGTTCAGTCGCTGAAATTCTCAAGTAGTTTATGAAAAAAGTGATAGACATGTCACGGAATTAAAAACAATATTCGAACTCTCCTCAAAAGACACAGAGCCATTGAGATCGAATAAATAAATTAGTAGAAGAGCTCACTCCGAGACACAGATTTATTCCATTCTCTTCTCAATAGCAACCTACTTGATTTTAAAAAAATTGAATAGTATTCAAGTTAGAATAATTTTATGAAATGCGGTGGTTCATTTTAAAAGCACCTTTTTCAAGGTTTATAACGACGAAAAGGTTAATATTTACTTTGTTTGTGAGTTCCAAGACGTCACAGCAACACAGCTTTACATAACATAATCGAACTTAATCTAACCTAACCCAAACTAATCTAATTTTTTCAAAATTAACTAACTGAAAAAGGTTAAAGTTGAGTGGACCATTGCCTTCTCTACAATACGCCTCCATTCTTCTCGACAGTCCGCTTTTGCTCTATGTTGTGAGGTTCTCATCTTTCGTATATCGTATTCTACGCCTTGCAACCATCGTCTCCTTGGCCGGCCTCTCCTTCTTGCTCCTACAGGGTTTGCTTCAAATACTTTTTTGGTCGTTCTTTCGCTGCGCATTCTTAAAACGTGTCCATACCAGCATAATCTTTGGGACTTTATAAACCGCGTTACATTTCTTCCCGCGATTAAAACTCTCAGATCGAGGTTATACCGTATACGGTAAGTACCGTCTTCTAATCGTATAGGGCCGAATATGTTTCTAAGAATATTTCTTTGAAATCGCATCTGTAAATTCACGTCATTAACTTTAAGGAGCTCATGCTTCACAGCCGCAGGTGAGAACCGGTCTTGGGCGTCTTGATGGTGTTCCACAAATGAAGGGGCCTCCAGAACGACAACTGTTTTTTTATGAGGAGCTTTTTCATGGCGGAAATACACTCGGAGGGTTGCCATTGCCTGCCGAGGGGCGACTGCTATTAAAAAAAACTTTTTCTGCGATTTTGCTGTTTCATGCACTGATATTTGAACCTACGCACTCAGGAATGGTAGCCACGTACCAAACCATTCGGCTACGGCGGCCACCTACGACCTAACCTAACCTAACTTAAGCTTTAATAACATAACCTTACTTTACATAAGCTAATCTCACCTAACCTTCCTTGCAGAACCAGACCTAACCCAAACTTAGCGCAAAACTAATCCAAAGCTCACCTAACATAGACCAACTACAATGACCAACAATGGCAAGAAAGTATGTCAACAGGGTGTCTGCTTTTGTGTCTCACCAAAAAACACGTGTGGGTGTGTACTTTGCACTAGCAAATATTATATTAATTTTATGGAAAATAAAAGAGAGTAAACAAATCCCAAAGGAAAGTTAAATTTTTACTTCAAAATTCTTAGAAAATTTTGCTTTAGTTTACTTGTGAAAAGATCTCCACCACTTGTGGAAAATGAAATTTTTTAAGCGCCATTGTGGCAAAAACAAAATTCCACAAGAATATGCAAGCCCCCAATGGCAAGCAAAGTTTGCTAAAGTCAATATTTATTAACGGTATTTCACAAAAAAAAAAAAAACAATTTGTCGCTTCTTGAGTATTTTATGACTTGTGTAAACTTTAGCAAGAAATCCAAACTTCGGTGACTTTTTGACCGGCGCTGCTCAGGTAAGAAAAAAAATCCACTTCAAAACAAACAAACCGCATCAACCGCATGCCACAAAATGCAGCAACTTTCTCGTTGGCTTGTCTTGGCGAAACCCCTTTCACGTGGCAAACAAGTGTGACGTACTGTATGCTGGACATGGAATGGGAGAAAAGGGGTGGATGCGCGCAGGGATGCTGCTCAACAAATCATTGTTTTCACTACGATTATTTATGGTAAACTTTAGACATTTTCTACTACTCGTACAACTATAAGTTTGTGCGCCTCAAAGCACGCAAATATTTGTCAGACTTATCTACACGCGTTGCGGTATTCGGGCGCGGAATTTGCAGATTCCCCCACCAAGCAAATACAAGCACACACACAAACACACGCGCACGCTTACAACGAGAAACTTATCTAATTTTTAAGTGCTACGCTATGGCATTTGTTAATTAATGGACACACTGATAAGCAAATCTAAACAAAGTCGCACGGCGGACGATACGCTGCGTTGCTTCAAGGTGATCTCTACACTTTACACGGAGGTGATTGGTCTACGAGGGTGCACCATAAAGTGCGTAAGGTATTAAGTTGAAAATTCCAAGGGTTTAAAGCATCAACTACTCAGTTGGCAATCAGCTACAGTTGAAGTTATTTGAACTTTTGATAGATAATTTCACGGATTCGTCTAATTTTGCAACGCGCAGCTTTTGCACTTACTTTGGATTCAACAGAACAACTACTAGCGTCCTAACAGGGGCTATAACGACTCACTGCGTTATTGGCACCTTTGCCAGTTGAATGGGTGACTCCTGCAGGAGTTATGAAGATGAAGCAGCAATTGAATCGGTACAACACCTACTCTGTGAATATCGTACACTTCGAAGAAGTCGTGCCAAATATCTTGGCGTTTATTTCTTTGAAGACTTGGGGAATTTGCAAATTGTCTCACTGGAGGGAAAAAGATTTAAGTGGCTTAAGCAACTTAGTTGGGGGATGCAATTCAAATGCAGGTACCACATTCGGTCTTAGGGCCACCGAGTGTCTTGTCTTAGAGCTTAACTGTACCGAACTTACAGTTACACAATAATGCATTTGCTGGTTAGAGGAAAGCGTAGTCTGAACTTAGGTGGGATGAGAAAACGATATTTATAATATTTTAAAGGTTTTTGTGCAAAAGTCTTACACTTCGAAGAATTTGTTTCACATTTCTGGTGGACCTCTATTTTGAGGAGACACGAACCATATTTAAAATCTTTCTGTAGGAATACACCGGACTTTGAAGCATTTGCTTCAGCTTTCTGGAGAACTTTTACTTCGGTTAACTGGATATTTTAAGAATAGTGTCGGTAAAAGAAAAAACCAATTTGATTCGCCAAAATATAAAAATTCTTTAGTGTAACGGAGGGATATGAAAGGGCATTATTCAGTCACTGCAATGGTCTTTGATCAGCGAGTGATTTTTTTTTAAGAGCAGTCCGTCTAACCTAATATAGCCGACATAGAAGCCCGATATAGAAACCATCCCTAAAATACTGCACCGACATTCCATGCGACTACGATTTAAAAAAAGGTCCCTTAACATGTTTTATGGCCATACAAAACGCTGTATTGAGTAGAAGCGAAAATTTCGAACATAATAAATCGGTATAACTAAGAGTATAGGAGATACTAATTCAAGAGAGAAGAGAGTTACGGCGGGGTAAAGAGCGTTACAAATACCTACTTGCAGTCAAAAGTAAATAAGTGTTATTTGCACGCCACAAAATATGCAATGAAATTGCTTGAATGTTTGTGAAGGTATGTTGCAATAAAAAATATTACACCGCAACGTCTAAAAGCACACAAAACTTGTAAGCAATTTGTCTTCGGTCACCTTGAATGCAGCTTGTGAAAGTGCTTGGGCGCCTAAAAATATATCAGCTATTATTATATTTTAGTATTAGTTTTACATTTAGCATTGTGGTTGTGGGGAAAAAAATGTTGTAATTCTTTTTACAACCTTAGAAGGAGGTTTTAGGAAAAATTTTTGATATCATTTATGAAATATTTCTTTTTTATTTAGTAATTTTCTTAATTTTTATTAATTTTTATTTATTTTTCCTTTTTCTTTTTATTTTTGTTTTCTTTATTAATGAATTGTTTTTCTTTGATTTTTTTATTTTAATTTTTTTTTTATATGTATTTTTAAATTTTTACGTTATTTTTTATATTTATATATGTATATATATTTTTTAATTTTTTGTTTATTTATTTACTTTTGAGTTTTTTGTTGTTTTTACTTATTTTTTCTGTTTTTGTTTTATTTTTTTTTTTTATTTTTATTTATTTACTTTTTTCCTTATCACTTGACAATGATTTCGTATTTTCACCCATGATCAGGCCTTAACTTTATTTTGTAAAAGCACTTAGTGAGCTTATGCCTTTTAAATTACCAGATACTTATTACTAAGATGTCTGTTACACCAGCCTAATTTATTGAGGTGTTATATGAGGATTAAAATTTAGAGCGCTTAGTGCTTTGATTTACAATGCCGCGTCAGTTAAAGTACGTATCTAATAAGTTAGACGCGTTAGAGCGGCACAGCAGCACAGCTGAAAGTACACATTTTAAATAGGACTGCAGCTGAAGTGAAAATCAAACCGAGAACTATTAAATTGAGCACGAAATTGGGGCAAAATTGAAATTAAACGAAATTAGTAATGTGAAATTAAATCGTAAAACCAATATCCGGTCAGGTGAGTGAGGTCAAAAGCGAGTCAATGCAATGCAAATTATGTAGTTCATGCGATTAAGCGCACAAGCACGTAAGTAACACTGGGCAACACGAATTTTCATGCAACTGCTAGTACTACGAATTTTTAATATGTAACATAGTTAGATATTCAAACTAAGAAAATCAAAAAAAGAAAAGAAAAACCAAAAACAAATAAATCAATAAAAAAATCAAAAATACAAAACAGTTTTAAAGAGTTAGCTAAGCGTATATGTATGTGTGCTTCCATCTGACGGCATATTTGACTTATTAGGTGACTAACACGCAAAGCAAGAAATGTGCATCTTCCCTTTTTTTACGTTGTTGTATATTTTTAGAAAAAATTGAATTGAATTTCTATTTCATGAATTGAAGTCTATTATTATTTCTGCGGATTGACATATGAGTCAGCATAAGCAGATAAGCGTGACTTAAGATATTAACATATACATGCCTTAGCTCACGTGAAAATTAAAAAAAAATGTGCTACCATAAAATATTTCTTATTTTTTTATTTTTTATTTTTAGTAATTTCCAGATCGAACTACTTCAGAAAAAATTACAGCAGCACGTTAATGGAATATTTTTAGCCAATTCAAACTTGCACTTTATTGCACTGAAATTCAACGGGCTATAAAACTGCATACTCAAATTTTTTTTAATTCTGATAACGAAGTTTGAAATTTTTATTAAAATATGTTACTTTTTTTCAATTCCATATATTTTTAAACTTCGATTTATATTGGTCTTGTAGTAGAATGTAATGTATTTTAATAAAAAACAAACAAAAAATTATTTAAAAAAGTGTATTGTACAAAATAACTAAATATTTATTTAGCAATAATTTTTATTTTTTTTTAATTATAATTTTTTTAATTTTTGTATTTATTTTTTGTTTTTGATTTTGCTGCCTAGAGTAATTTAATTTAACACATATACATGCATATACTACAAATTAAATTCTGATTAAAAAGTTTGAAATTTTGATTAAAATATGTAAATTTTTTTTTTCAATTGCATAAATTTTTAAACTTCGATTTATATTGGTCTTGTAGTAGAATGTACTGTATTTTGATAAAAAAAATTATATTAAAAAAGTATATTTTGTAAAAAAATTGAACATTTATTTATCATTAATTGTTTTTTTTTTTGTTAAATTTTTTTTAATTATTTTTTATTTTGCTGCCTAGTGTAATTAAACAAATTAAAGACACATACACATGCTAACAATTAACAACAGAAAACAAAAACAATAAAAAAAGCAGTTAATATCAAAATCGCATAGAGAAATCCGCTCGTTCATCAGATAATTGTGAACTTTTACATTTCAATCGAATTCCCTCACTAAATTTACAACCTTTTCATCAGTCACTCAATCGCTCAACCACCCGACTCGGTCGGTCACACCATCACCATTTGCATGCAATTTTCATCGAGACATTGTATAAGCCATTATTCGAACTAATAATTGCCTCGATGATTAGTGTTAGTGCCACAGTCGCGTACCTGGCTGACTCATTTGAGCATCGAAGCATGGCGCATTGTTTTTATTTTTGTTGTTGTTTTTCCAATACAAATATTGTTTGATTTTATTTGTTGCTTTGTTTTTCATTTGCGCAAAACATGCTCTGATTCCTTACTTTTTGAGCTCAGGTGAAACCGCAACAATGACAGGCAGCTGACGGTGACGTGCATTTGTGACGGTGTACGATTAATTGGCGTTGTGTTGAACGGGAATTTTGTTATTCACCGATTACATAGAATGACACTTTGCGGAGCTTTCATGCCAATACAGTCAAGCATTCTTCTTCTTTGAATGAAATAAATAAAACGAGTAAGTACGATACCTTTTTTTCGCCCAAGTGAATGCTTTCTTCGGTCAATCATTTAACCTAACTCAACTATGAGCCTTCAAAAGCTTCAAAACAAGACTAACACTTTATAAGGCCTTTCACATTGGTGACGGGGAGTGTCGGAGACGATGGAACAATGAGCTGTATGAGCTTTACGATGACATAGACATAGTGCAGTGAATAAAGATCCAACAACTTGGTTGGCTGGGTTATGTCATCCGAATGGGTATAAACGCTTCGGGTCTGAAAGTATTCTATGCGGTATCAGCTGGTGATAGCAGACGAGGAGAAAAACCTCTTCCCAAAGTCGCCTAACGGATATCGCGCCAATCAAGAAGAAGAGAAATATAAGCTTTCACATGCTTGAGCTTTCACGTAGTCGAAGTCTTTTTATTTCTATATAATTAAAGCTTTATGCATATTTTTCTGAGCTTTCATGTCCATGAAAGCCGTGCTTTTATGAGCTTTCATTTGACTGGAAGCTTTATGTCATTATCATTATTTATTAGGTATACAAATAATACTGATATCTCTATACTAAAAAGGAGCACTAGCTGCCAAATTGTTAAAATAGGTTTTTTTTATATTATTAGAAATATACCTATTAGATTTTTCCTACAATATTGATAATGATTTTTATGTTAAAAATTCAATAGCACCAGCCCTTAAAAATTTCCAAAAAAAGTGAAGCAAATTTAACTTTTCACAATTTTTTTATAAAAATGTTTAATCAAAATTGTTTTCATCAAAATTTTAAAATTTTTACTCAAACTTTTTATAAAATTTGTGAATTTTTTATGGAATTTTGTTCATTTTTTTATCAAAACTTCTCAAATTTTTTATCTAAAACTTCTCAAATTTTTTAATCAAAAGTTTCTATCAACATTTTTTACACAAATTTGTGAAATATTTGTATCACAATCTTGTTCAATTTCTTTTATCAAAACTGTGCTAAATTTTTTATCAAAAATTTTAAATTTTTTGACCAAAATTTTTATGGAAATTTGTTCATTTTTTTATCAAAACATTCTACAATATTTTTTATCAAAACTTCTATCAACATTTTTAATCAAAATTTTTAAATTTTTTTAATCAAAATTTTTAGATTTTTTTATCAAAATTTCTAAATTTTTTATAAAATTTGTGAATTATTGTATCGAAATCTTGTTCATTTCTTTTATCAAAACTTCTAAATTTTTTATCAAAAATTTAAAATTTTTTGATCAAAATTTTTATCAAAATTTAAAAAATTTTTTTATCAAATTTTTTATAAAATTTGTGAATTTTTCTTCATTTCTTTATCAAAACTACTAAAATAATAAATAAACTAAACTTCTTTTAATAATTTTTTGGAAAATTTACAGTAAATAGTGTGAAGTAGCTCAATATTTACATAAATTTTAAAAATTATAATTTAAAAATTTAATTCCACTTTGAAATTGACCAGTTCAAAAAGCTCACAAAAGCAATACGGGAAAAGTTTTAATATGGCTGAAGAAAAATGATTTGTAAAATTCAGTTACTTCAAGTTTTTAGAGTCTAAAGCATGTAAGCTCTCGTCTAAGCCTTTTCCATTTTCTCCTTATAACAATTGCTTGGATTTTTTTGTATGAAAGAAAGTCACCCATCATTAACAGCGCGAAAATTCTCAAAAATCATGCAAAATGCAATCGATTATAGATTTAATTTCGCACGCATGAGAGCTTTATTAGTATAAGATTTCATATTATTTATTGATTTAATTAAAAGTAAGCTGTATCTCAACCTAAAGAACAAATATCTTGAAGCTTTCATATGCATGAAAGCTTTATTAGCATAAGCTTTCATATGACTTATTGATTTGCTTGAAAGTAAGTTGCATTTCCACTTAAAGAGCAAATAATTTATATTCCTTGAAGCTTTCACACGCATGAAAGCTTTATTCATAATAGCTTTCACATGACCGAATGACTTTTATAGCTTTAAAGCGAAAGTAATTCACTCAACTGAAGTAGCAAATTGTATTTTTGTAGTTATGCGCGAAGTTAATATAAAATTCTTTTTGTATAATAAAATTAGTTAAAGTTCAGCTTCTCATAAATTAGGTGGGGAATTCTGCATCTACATGAAAAGCTCAAGCTAATGGCCTCCATACAAATAACTTATCCTCATCGTACATCACTTGGAGCCCAATTATTGACAACACAGCTAGCAGGCCAATGGTGGAGCGCATGAAGGAACTCATCCAACTGAAGTGCTGTCTCGGTACGGTCTAGTCAGCTGAGCTATTCTTAACAGATGGTACAATGAATGAGAGATATGATCCAGCCAACTTCCGGATACCCATAGATTTAGCATGAATTTGATACAAAAAATATGTACTTTTAATAGCAAAATATCAGCTTTGCCATAGATCTCGGCGCGTTGCGTGATGTCAACCCCATTGTTGTCGTGTTAGTGATACCAATGATGCCTACATTCTCTCACTCATTCATACCGCAATCAAGCGTTTCTCTTTGACTCAGTATTTTCAACACGCAATCCCCTTATTTTCGCCCGCCTATTCTTTATTGCATGTGTACAAGTATGCATGTATTTGTAGGTGCCTCGCATACGCGCGTCAGTAAACGTAAATTTCATGCTGAAATTACTTGGAAATCGATATGATAAAGGTTGGTGACGACAGTACAAAACCAAAGCAATGACCGTTGAATGCACTGCTGAGCGTCCGGTCGGTAGCGAACAATTGGTAAGGTACGCGGAAATGTCACTGGGAAACCCAACAAGTGCAGGTCAACATGTAATTGTTCCACATACGACTATAGTAAATTCTGCATGCGAGTCACCGTCAGTTCAACTAAAATATAGGTAGCCTTTCATAGCTAAAACTAAAGGAGGTGTTGTAAAATATATGTAAAATTAGTGGAGAACAGGTAATTTGGAGAATATGGCACTGCAACGCCTAGAAATATACAAAATGAACGCTTTATCTTTTTTCGGCAACCTTGCACTTTGTAACCGAAGGTGCTTGAAATTACTAAAAATATACACAGCAATTTTGCGGTGTTATTTGAATAAGTAATTTTCTGGTAATTTCCAAAAATATCTCAGTACAAACTACCCTTTTTTTTTTGGTAAATTTATTTTCGATTTCCACTTCCCACTTAACTGCATTACGCTCCGCATTTGCTAATAAAGTACGGGTTTACCTTGGAAACAGCACAACAAACGCGCTTCACACCGCCGCAATGTTCTCGCAAGTGTTGTTGGAGTAATTGCTGACGGCAAGACATATCCACTCAAACCAAAACAAACATTCATGCTTTCAGCACACAAAGTGCCTTCCACACAAAGTCTCAACAACACTACGCCACGAAGCAAATGAACGGTTGTGTGAAATTGAAGTTAGTCGACTTTTAGGCGCCACAGCCAATAACCTCATTATTGATACTGGCGACGCGGCCGCAAGGTCACGCGCTTGCTTAAGTGCAAAAAATATAGAATCGAATTTCATCTTTTTAATGGAATCGAACTGAGTGGCATGAGTTGGTGTGCCAAGACAAGAGTTTGCAGCAAACAAATACAAGCATGAAGAAAGCAAATATTTTCTTTCAATTTGGCATTATTTGGAAATTCTGAAAAGTAACTGTAAGTGGCTAAAAAATGAACGAACAAATGAAAATGTTTTGGATTCCGTTTTACTGAGCTAATGTAGGAGGGCAATAAAGTTTATGTAAGACTTAATTTTAACTTGAAATTACTTGAAATGGTTAAATCGCTAAAAGTTCTAAGACATTAAATTGAGCTTCACTATTAATTCTTCATATAAAACGGTACATGCACAAAAAACCGCTAAATTGAATATAAAATGTCTGTGGATTTGTCCGGTATTATCAAAAATATGCTCAACATGCCTGCGAGCCCCACAGTGTGAGCGTCAGGAGGATATCTCAAAAATAGATTCACCAGCGCTGCTTAGATTTGCTAAAAGCATTGACATCTTACGTGACATCTACTTTAAATCTTAATCTTAAGAGTGTTCAGTCTCCATCTGGTATTCGCTAGGGTCCCAAAAGGTCTATGCGTGGCTTAATGCCAGCCGGGTTAACCTAACCTTACCAAATAAGTCTAGATTGGGTCACTTCTGTAAATGAGAATCTCACTTAGACACGATATTTCACTCATAGAACTTAATACATTGCTTCCTAATACATTGCCTATAGAACCTAAACAGAGATGATAAATTTAAAGAATAAGTTTGGTTACTGACTCAAGCTGCATACTCAAGCCGTTGAGTAAAGGAGCCTTCCTTTGCGAGCGAAAAAAAAACGATAGAGAAAAGAGGACTAATTGAAATTGGGAATAACAAACAGCTGCCCGGTGCTAATAAAATTTTGCAGAGGCTGCAGTTATTATTATTATTATTTGCTAGAGCGCCAGCCGGGGTCGCAAAGTGCCGAAACAAATACGTTCCATTGGTGTCGATTTGCAGCTCTCAACTTTATCTGTGGCCACATGAGCGAATCGTCAACAGTCGTGATTGCATTAAATAGGCTTCACCTCCAAGTTTCTTTTGGTCGTGCTATACTTAGAGGGCCTTGTGGGTTCCAGTCCAACGACATTCTGTTGATGTCAGTAGCAGGTTTACGGATTGTGTCGACCAATCCATTTACATTTTCGAACGCGAATCTCAATCTTGGTCTTTGATCACGTCGAGTAAGGAGCTTTTCATTCGATATCCAGTTATCAGGCCACCAGATACGCAGAATGGCTCTAACGCAGCGATTTATAAAAGTTTGAAGTCTTTTTGTGGTTGAGACCGCTGCGGACCCAGTTTCACAGCCATGCAATAGCACAGACTTAACATTTGAGTTAAAAATCCTTAGCTTTGTTCTCGTAGTCAACTGCATAGAGTACCATCTGCTTTTAAGTGTGACAAAAGACGGCCTGGCTTTCAAGACGACCTGTGTTCGATGTCTGCAGTTTTGCCGCCGTCTGGGCTGACTTGGCTACCTAAGTAGGTACACTTATTTAAATCCTTTATGAAATTGAGAGAGCCAAATGAAGCTTTTAGAGTTTATGCAAGTACCTACTGGCTTGTCGAAGCCACAAGAGCCAGTTTTTGAGGAAACTGGGGAGCAGCGCTAGATGCTTTTATTTCCCGCCGCAATACTGAGCGGCCGCCGTAGTCGAATGGGTTGGCGCGACTACCATTCGATAGAGCTCGGTTTCGAACCATCTGAAAAAAGTGCTTGCAAGATTTTCCTATGGACCTGTGAAGCCAAAAACTATATTTGGCATCAATTTGTGCACAATAAGACCCTTGAAACTTTAAGTCTTTGTAAAAAGGTTTTTTATAAGGTGTAGAAAGATTCACTTAGATCCAGCTGATGATAGCAGAGGAAGAGAAGGACTTGGCTTCACTTGGTGTGTCCAACTGGTGCCGATTAGCACGAGACAGAAACGACTGGCGCGCTTTGTTAAACTCGGCCAAAATCGCGTAAGCAGTTATCACCCTAATTAAGAAGAAGAAGAAGAAAGATTCACTTGGGAGCCTACTAACGATTAAAATTGATTTAATTGAGGACCCAAAGTGTCATCTTCGACTTTTTAATTTCACCCCTAAAATTAGAGTCAGGGAGACTCGCAAGACTTCAATAAGGGTAACCCTATTCATTGTTTCAACAGATAAGAATGCCACTCAGTGTAAGTGCTTTAGTATTTGTTTCCGAATACAATACTTTAACAAGGCTAGCTGCTGAAAGAGCCCAGTATCCTTTCACTTTTATTGTCCTGTCGTCAGATTAACAAATAACGTTCGCATAAAACACCCATTATCTTATCAGTGCAATTACAATCAAAGCCATAAACATTTGTAAACAAGCAGCAATAGTAATGAATAGTCGTGAATCGTTGTGAATTTCTAAGAATCGCGCGGCATATGCACCACTGTGGCTGGTCACATTAAACGCCCAACTTAAGCTGTTGAGTGCCGCCTGCCAACATTCCGCCAATCACAGTCCGTGTAATGACTTCTTGCCAATGTTGGGAAGATTTGTTTAGCAGTCTGATGTCGATACTTAACTTCTGCTTCTTCCGGCACCAGAAGACAAATCAGCAGCCAGGCACAGAACGTTTAACAATGCGACTGATGATGCGCTTTTACTTGGGCGTTCAGTTAATTGTTGGACTTTATGACAGTTCGCTGTTTAAAAGATCTTGCACACAGATTAAAAATTAACTTGCCATAACTTGACTGGATGAAATGACAAAGCGAACGAAGATTCAGAGTTGGAAAAGTAAAAGGAACTAAGATACTTTGCGCTTTGATTGGCAGAGTGGCATCCAAAGGGGCAACAAAGTCAGCTGAGACAATTTAAAAGTTCATGCAGACCAAGAGAAAATGGAAGCTTAGCACAAATATGCGAGAGTTCTTGTATTTTATATGTATGTATGTATATATGTATGCATGTATGTATGCGCATTTGGTGTTGGAAAAAATGAAGTAATTTTTGCATTTGTCTCCCCTTTATCATAAATTAAACAAGAATTCTAAGCTTCCCTCTCACCTGCCTTGTTTTTTTTTTTTTTAACTGGACTTTCGCTCGCACAGCTCGCATTACAAGTGGAAGAATTTAAGAAAAAAAAAATATCTCTATGCCACGAACGGTTGTGAAATACAGCAGAAACAGACAAGTTATGCAAACACCAAAGAACAAAACGCCAAACGAGAGCAATAAAAGATAAGTAATGGGGAACGGCGTGAGTAAATGCAGAAACTACAACATCTTCAGCAGCAGTCGTGAATTGAAAGTTGCACTCTAACGATTCACAGATGGAAAGAGAAGAAATACAATAGTTGAAGCAGCATAAGAAGTCTTATTTTTATAAATGAATAAAGCAGCAGAGCAGGCATTGGAGCCAAGCGAAAGAAATTGGCAATTGCATAGGAACGGCTGACGAGTTGGAGCTGAGTTTATGGCTGCAAGAACTGGTTTTGCTTAGCAAGAATTTAGCTGGCTGCAAGCTGAATGTACATATGTATTGTGAATGTATGTGTTTATGTAATATTCATGGATGTGTGTACGCGTGTGTGTGCGCATATTTCTGACATTTATGTAAGCGCATTTTAGTGGCATTGTTCGGGTTTGAGTTGGATTATGGCACGAGAATGCTAAATGTGTATATTTGTGGGTACGTATGTGTGTGTGTGCGTATGTATGTGTGTATATACGTATAATGTGTATGTATGAAGGTAAATTTAGGTAGATATGGAATAAAAGTAAATTAAATAAATTCATTAAATGAAGCTAAATCAAATTAGCGCCGATACATAACCGTTGGTGTTGCCTCAGTAGTGTAAAATAATCATTGATAATTATATTTCATGTGAATAAAGTAACTAATTAATAAAATTATTTAAAGTAAATTAAAATAAAATATAATTAAGCTAAATAAAATAAATTAAATTTATTGAAATGGATCCAAATAATAACTCAGCAAGAATCAAACCAGTATATCCTTCAACAATTCCAGCTAAGTTTCTCACTCCATACATACGTCTCCGGATAGGACACACAATAGCTACGCATGCTCACCTCCTTGGTAGCATAAGTACCAATAACTGTCCATTTTGCAACGACACAGCAACTGTCCTCCACCTATTAGAATTTTGCCCAATGCTTCGAGATAAAAGAGAATGTTACTCTAATACGGATCCTATTACCCTCCTTTCCAGCCCAACTGAGGAAAACATAAAAACCATATATCACTTTCTAAAAGATTGCGACCTATTGAGAAGAATTTAACACAAATCATTCTTTCAACGGTCAGCTGATAGCCTCTGATGCTAGCGCTGCATGTTTTTTAGGTTGTACATATGTAAATTTACATTGTATAAGCTTATATAAATAAATAAATATGTATAAAAATAAAAAAATAAAATAAAAATAAAATTAATTTGAATCACATGCGATAAAATTAGATTAAAAAAAAAATTGGAAAAAATAAAAAAAACGAGAGAACTAAAATGAAATAAAATAAATGAAAATAAAATAAAATTAAGCTAAAAAAATTAAATAAATTGTATGAAATGGAGCAAAATAATTAATCAAAATATTCCAAAAATACAAAAACAACAACAAAATTGAATAGAATGAAAAAAAAATCAAATATGAAAAATATTTAAATATTGTAAAATAATTTAAATAAAATAAATTAGAAAAAAAGAATATTTGAATTAATTAAATTAATTAATTAATAATTAAACTAAATTAAATTGAATAGGAAAAATATTAAATATAAGAGGAAAAGTAACTCAAAATATTACAAAAATAGAATGAAATAAAGTAAGATGAAATAAAACTAAGCGAAATTAAACAAATTAATTAAATGGAAAAAATAAAACAGAAAATATAATCATAATACAAAAAAGATGAATGAATAGAAAAAATTAAATGTAAAAAGTGTTTTAATAGTTTAAATAATAAAAAATAGAATGAAATAAAATAAATGTAAATAAATTATATTAAATTAAATTAATTTAAATAGAATAAAGTGTTCTCCACTTGGTAATACAAAAAAATTTAAGAGCTGAAAATATTTAAAAACAATAGAATGAAATGAAATAAATAAAAATAAAAATGAAATAAATAAAAGAAAAAAAATATGCAAAGTAAAATAATTTTCATTTACTTTATTTCATTATATATTTTTAATATTTTATTCAATATTTAATAATACGAATTAAATTAAATTGAACAGAATGGAAAAAATTTATAAAAAATCAGCTTAAAATATTACAAATATATAAAGAAATGAAGTAAATGAAAATAGAACGAAACAAAATCAAAGTAAGTGAAATAAAGTAAAATATTATTATTTATAATATATTAAATTAAACTAAATTAAACAAAATAAATCAAATTGAATAAAATAGAACAAAGTTATACATAAAAAACTAAGAAATAAATTAAGAAAATATTAAAAAAAATACGAAAATATTAAAAAGTAGGTATGAAAAAAATTTTATAAAAAAGGTTATTTAAATTAAACTAAAATTAAGTTAAATAAAATAGAAATGGAATGAAATAGAAATACTGTGAAACAAAATATTTACAATAAAATTACAAAAACACAAATATTTAAATTAAATAAAGAAAACAATATATTAGAAAAATCGAATGAAATGAAAACAAAATTAATTAAATTTAAATAAATTATATCAATTAAATAAAAAATAAAACAAAATTTAAATTGAATTACTCCAAGTTGAATAGACTAGAACAAAAAAAAAATAAAATATACAAAAAATTTAGAATTCAAAAGAAAAATATCATCATCATTAATGGCACTACAGCTGCACAATTCTTCTCCATGCATCTCGTTCCATTGCCAGACTACGATAGTTGGTCAGTTCTATGCTTCTGAGGTCGTCCTCAACGCGGTCTAACCACCATTTCTGCGGCCGTTCTCTTCGCCACTTTGATTTTGGTAACTAAATTTTTTATGCTCTTTATTTTACTAAGTTTATAGACAGCAGAACTATTTTTGGCCGCCTTCTGTGACTTTACACCTTGCTCGTGGGCGTGGTGGAAATGTGTCTATACCGATGAATATATTGAATATATTGACTTTTTTTATCTCCATTTTAGAATGAGAATCTTGGTGGGTACCACCAGAAACGATATATTTCGCAAATCGCATTTAAAGTCCAGTTTCGTTTATGTATATTCAGGATTTAGGATGACCCCAATTTTTATTTCTCAATTATATGAGGAAAAAGTCACATAATATGGGCCTGCTAGATCATCAGACCATTAATAAAAAGAAATCATCATTCACTGCACCCATGATTAGCAGGTGATACGAAAAGCGTTTCTCAGAAAATCAAAGAAAATACAATGGAACAACTACAACCAATCCACTCCCTATGCATTTCCAACAAAAATCGCACCTAGGCGCGCCCAGCCATGCATATATGCTTGTATATCTTTAGCGCTATTCATTAGCGTTAGCAAAAGCAAGCAAAAGAAAAAAAAATATTTTCAACTTTTAATTACATTTGCCACTCATCAATAGCATTGAAGGTGGTCGCCCGTTGACTCTTGTTTGCCGACAAGCGCAGTGTGAGGCAAATAAACTTCATTACTTTGCAAATATTGCACTTTAATTCAGCAGCAATTACAAATACAACAACAAGTAGTTAAGGAGCACATTTCGTCATAACCACACGAAGTGCCACAAAAGCCACTTTGAAAGTCAGTTAAGAAAATAGCAGCATTAAAATGAGCACAGAAGAGACTAAAAACAACAAAAAATAAGAATAAAAATAGATATACAAAAAAAAAATAAAAAAAAACGTTAAAAAAACACGATAAAAACAATAAAAATAAATGAAAGAGCAAAAATGAGAATATAAACAAAAAATGCAATTAACGCGTAACAACAACGTTCAGGGTTGCACACGTGTTTAATGTCGTTGTGGTAGTTATGTACTTGCATGTGTGTATTAGAGTACGTGTTTGGGTTCATACACAGGTGCATTTTGGATTGGAAAGGGCATAAAAAGTGGGACGATGAGGCGAGCGAGCGTAAAAAGCGACTACAAATACATACGCTTGTATGTATGTGTGTGTGTGCATGCATACGCATACATGTGGAAAATTGGTGGCGGTCAAGTGAGCAGACATAAAGGTGAAATTGCTATCGATATTAGCCAAGTGGGAAACTTTGTAGCCGCGCAACATTTTTGTAACATTTGAATAGAAAAATTTTGAAATATGCGATGAAACTAGCAAAGTATTTCCCAGTTTCATCAGTTAAATTTAAATTTATCAGACGGTTAAGGGTCAGATATCTGTTAAATTTCAAAAAAAAAATTTCGTACACGATAACTCGAAAAGTTATTGATCTCCCTGAAATTTTGCACACATCTGTTTTATGATATTACTTTCTATGTGAATTTAGAATTTTTATACAATTATAAAATTTTTTGAAAAATTATTTTTTCGAAGGAAAAATAGTAGGAAAATTCACCCCAAAATTCATTTTTTAAGCATTTTATTCCGCGAACTTTTTTCCATTTTTGTTTAATTCAGTAGAAATTATGACATTAATTAACAAAAAGAATTTTTGGTCTTTTATATTCAGATCACTGACGCCGATTGAGAAGACCCGCTGCGACCTTCCTGGAAGAATTGAGTGTACATCCGCCATTTTAAATGATTAATATAAAAAAAAAGTGTGTATTAATGTATAAATAAACTGTATGCCAATTTAGAAAAAAATATATTGACTTCTTCATTTGAAATAATTTTAATAAAAATGAGTGAAAATATGTCCGTTTACAGGTATCTGTCCCTTAAATTTAAAATAGTTACGGTTAAGAGTTAAAATAAAAAGTTGCGTATTTAAATTGCACAGCTTTGAATTTTAACCTGCAAAAATATTGTAAAACTTGTAATGTACACATTGACATGGCGGCAATTCTTTTGGAGAGGACTCTCCCGGGCTCTAGTAGAGTAAGGGTAGTTAGAGTCATGATGAAAAGAATAATGAGATGGCGCCAATGGTGGTACTGTTACTTTGCGCTCAGCGAATTTGACAATGAGTTACGTCGTTATTATTTAGTTATTTAGTCTCGGAGTTTTAGTTATTTCGTCATGACATTTTTCTAGCCTGTTCTAATTGAAAGTAATGTTTATAATTTTGTAAAATATACATTTTTTAAAACTTAGTTCAATAATTCACTCAGTTTTATTTAGCTTTACTTTTTTTAACATCTGGTCGCATTGCCCGCGATTGCATTGTTGTTGGTGTTCTTCTGCTTTCAGCAGTCAAATCTCTCTCTCTCTCGCTATTGCAGTGTTGCCTAACTTTGGATATAAAAACTCACTAAAATGCCCATTTAACGAAAATAAAACACCAAATTTTTATTGAATCACTTAAAGAACTTGGTATGCGTGACAAATTGTCTTTAAAATGTGCGGTTTTTTTTTAATAAATGTGTTATGGATAAGTACAATTTAATTTACTAGTTTTTTTTTATTAAAAGAAACTCTTTTGTTAAGGGAACGACTTTTTTGCTATATTTGAGGTTACGTCACAAGATAAGGCACTCTTTTTGTAAAAATATCGTTATAGTTTCTCAGTATTTTCTGGTCTTTTTTTGCTTATTTTCGCTATGAATACACCTCTTGATACCCTATGTCCCATTAAGGATTGAGGACTGGACGAAACGATTACACATCTATGGTTTTAATTCGGATTCAGTAAATTCAAGCGCTTTTTAAAATGTGTAAAAAGGTTTTCAATGTTAAGAAGTATTGAGAGACGAAAATTTAATATTCTTCCATTAACTCAAAAGGAGCAAAAAATTAAATTTGCACTTTCAAAATATCAAACTTTATAAGACTTAACAAATTTGCAGTAGCACTAAAATCTTCTCAGAGTGACCTTTTTTAACATTCTTTTGTTTAATAATGCAGTTTTTTTTTTAACTTAACGGTAGCCTTAAATTAGAAACAAAAAGAAACAAACACGAAACTTAAAAATGTTCGCATTTTGGGTATAAAAAGGCACTAAATTTATTGTGAAGAGCAAATGGTTGGCAACACTGCACAACTTGACAAGCGTGACGTCACGCACTCTCTGATGGGCGCAATCTTGTTTCCTATCATTCTTGGGTGCAACATTTGAAGTCTCTCATAAGAGCAAATTAGCTCAAATCAGCTGATTTCACTAATTCAAGCTGGGCAGTTGCTTGCTAGCCAGCTGAGTTAGACAGTGAGCCGAACAAGTGAAACCTCAACAGCCGATTCATAAAAATCTAACTCGAATATTTAAAGAGGCATTAAAATTTTTGAATAAATAGGCAGAGTACTAAAAAAGAAAACAAAAGTACAAAAGGATTAGCAACTAATTTGTTGACAGTCGACTTTTGAAACTCACTCTTTAATTCGAATTTAAATGCTTTTGAAGCTCTTTAACGCCGTCAGCGTCACTTTTCTTTTTTTATTTTTTATTTAACTTTTTATTTAATTTTAATTTTTATTTTATTTTTGTATTTCTTTATTTTATTTTTGCATTTCTTTATTTCATTTTTGTCACACTTTTCTCATTCAGTTTATTTAGTTTTTGTGAATTTACAATTTGAGAACGCATTAAAGTAAATTTAGTATAATTTATGCATTGATAAATGAGACAAGGATTTTGGGCAGTGATCAAGCGCATGTGGCGAAAAAAACAACGCGGTTCCATATAATTAAAAAACTCGTGCGCAAGCACATACGAGATGTGTGAAGCTGAAGCAAATACACTTTGCATTTGTGTTGAGCAATAAATATTTAAGTCACAAATAAAAAATGCAGGAAGTTGTGTGACACATTCACGCTGATTAATTGCAGTTTTAATTAAGGCTAGTGCATAATAAAATTCTGCCATCGAGCGCCTGCCGTGCGCCACGATGATAAGGATATTTGCAGGTGTATTGACCTCAAGAGTTAAAAAATTAAACTTTGGGGCGAATTTCTTACCAGCGGCCAAGGTTAGAAACTAAAACGTTTATTAATTTCTTCTCCCAACTGACACAAGTCCATTAAGCAGGCACGTAGCTTTGCGATAAGCCTTAAAACCTTGAGTTAATCGGCAGAGTACGAGAGGAGAGAGTTGCAAAGATTGCGGGGAGCGATTTCAAGGAAGGTGTTAATTGACTGCTTAGCTGATAGCACAGACAATTAGTGAGTTAAATAGAAAAGTGTCTTTGTTATACATAAGTTACAAAAAAAAGTTTAAAAGTTTAAAATATTTTGTAGTGGCGACAAAAACAACGATACAAAACCTATTCGGTCGAAATTCCAGCATGACAACGCTTGGCTACATATTGCAAATCTTGTCAAGAGATATTTGAAAATAATCAGTTAGAAGGTCCTCCGCCATCTTCTCGTATTCACCAGAATTTCTTATTTTTAGTCTAATTACTGCTTTCGTTCTTTTGGAGAAATTGAAAATTTTGTTTTCTTCCATTTAACCGAATGCCAACCGTTCGTTACATGGAGAAAATACATCACACGCGGTGCATAAGACCGCCAGAAAAAGCAAATAAAAAAATACAAAAAAAATTTATGAAAAAGGAAAAAGTTATAAAATGATAAAAAAAGATAAAAACAAAATAAATTAAAAGGGGAAAAAATTATAAAAAGATAAAAATAAATAACAGAAAAATAAATTATAAAAAACCAGAAAAACGAAAAATTACAAAAATAAATTGCCAAAAGTATAAAACATTATAAAACCAAAATTATTGAAAATAAATTGAAATAGAAATAATGGTATAAAATAAAAATGGTAAAAACGAATTAAAATATATTAAAAAAATGATAAAAAAATTAAAAATGCTTAAAAGCACATTCAAAAGAAAAAAATTATAAGAAAATTAAAAAGAAAAAAATTATAAAAAAAAATAAAGAAAAATAAATAAAAAGAACAAAATAATAAAAAATGAGAAAAAATGTAAAAAAGATAAAAAATAAATTAAAAAGAAAACAATTATAAAAACCAAAAATTATAAACAAATAAATTTAAAAAAAAAATATATAAAAACAGGTAAAGAAAAAGAAATAAAAAAGAAGAAAATTATAAAAAATGAGAAAAAATGTAAAGGAGATAAAAAATAAATTAAAAAGAAAACATTTATAAAAGCCAAAATAAATTAAAAAGAAAAAAATTATAAAAAAAAAATTAAAAAGAAAAAAATTATAAAAAATTAGGAAAAAATAAAATATAAAAAAAATAAAAGAAATTATAAAAAATAAATTAATAAAGAAAAAAAAATTAAAAAATTATAAAATCCAAAAATCTTTTTTACTTGCCCTCTAACAACAACGAAAAGCATACAACTCAAAAATAAATTAAAAAGAAATATATTATAAAAAATATCAGAATAAATTATAAAGAATTATAAAACCAAAAATGATTAAAAAATTGAAAAAAAAATGATAAAAATAAATGAAAAAAATAAAAATGGTAAAAATAAATTAAAATGAAAAATTATTAAAAAATGATAAAAATTAAAAATGCTTAAGAAGCAGATTCGATAGAAAAAATGATGAGAAAATAAAAAATGAAAAAAAATCAAAAAACCCTTATTAACTATGCACTCTAACAACAAGAAAAGCCACATAATTCAAAACTCCAAATTATGTACAAAATTCACAAAAATTTAGCAAATTTAAAAATTTCCTATACAAATTTTCAGCTTTTAATTGAAATCTTTAGAAAATTTCAAGTTGCTGTTTTATAGCTCATTCAATTTTGTTGCAATAAAGTGCAAGTTTGAAGTCGTTCAAAAATTGCGTGAATTTTTGAACATTTTTTCTATGTTAACAATTTTCTTCCATATACAACGAAACGAGAATTTTGAGCCACTTCAAGCTTACACTTGGTTGAACTAATATCAAATGGACAATAAAACTGCATACCCAGAATTTTTTTGTGTAAATTTTTCTGTATAAAAAGTTGAGAATTTCGCTGCATTTTTTTGTTTTTATTTTTTTTTTAATTTTATAAATTTTTTGTGAATTTTGTAGAAACTTAAAGTTTTGCTGTATGGTTTAGTTGCAGCATGCACATATTGAAAAAAAAAGAAATAAAATTAAGAAAAAATTTGTATACAAAAAAGTTGAAACTTGGTGGTTCGTTACGCTCCTATTATTTTGAATATATGTGCAGAGGACAAAGGAGACTGAAAGGATATTTTTTCTGTATAAATTATTTATTTATTTCATTTATAATTTCAATTTATAATAATTTATTTATTTATTTTATTCTTTTATTTATATATTTAATTCATTTTATTATTTGAATTATTATTTAATTTATTTTATTGTTTAATTTATATTTTTAATTTATTTTATTTATTTATTTTATTTTCATTATTTATTTCATTATTTCATTTATTTATTTTATTCATTTTATTATTTCATTTATTTTATTACTAGATTTATTTATTTTAGTGTTTAATTTATATTTATTATATCAGTCATTTTATCATAATTATTTTTTTTCTTTTTTTTTATTAATTTAATATTATGTATTAGCTTGGTTGTTTTAATTAATTTTACATCAGTGCTACATAGACCTTAAGTTGGGTCTGTTGTATTACCTAGAGCTCATTTATTTATTTAACTTTATTTATTTAATTATTTATCTATTTATTAAATTTATTATAGTGTTTAATTTATATTTATTATTTCATTTCACTTACTTTATTTTACTTTATTAATTTAATTATTTTATTCATTTATTTTATTACTATTTTTATTTTGTTTACTATTTTTTAACTTTTTTATTTATATTTTATTATTATTTAATATATACTATGTTAATTTTTTTTATTATTTCATTTCTTTCATTTATTTTATTTATTTATTTAACTTTATTTACTTAATTATTTTACTAATTCATTTTATTATTACATTTATTTTATTGTTTAATTTTATTTATTTATTAAATTTCATTTTATTATTTAATTTATATTTATTATTTTATGATCATTTATTTTATATTATGTTTCTTATTATTATTTTTAAGTTTATTATTTATATTTATTTTTTATTATTTTATTTATTTATTACTTTATTTATTTAATTATATTACTCATTTATTACTTGATTTATTGATTAAATTTATTTTATTGTTTAATTTATTTCATTTATTTTATTATTTCATTTATTTTATGATTTGATTAATTTATTTTATTTTATTTGTTTTGTTTATTTATTGAATTAATTTATTTTATTATTTTACTTATAATTTATTTTATTTCATTATTTAATTTATTTTATTTTATTTATTTTCTTTATGTATAAATTTATTTAATTTAATATTTTTGTTCACTTGAAAACATGAATTATGAAAATGGGAAACTCTCCACTTATATTTGCATGCAAATTATAATTTATTTTTCTGCCTTTCATATTTATTCTGCTATTTTGAGAGGTTTGAAGATTTCTAATAATTTTTTGGATATCTTCATTTGTATTTTTTTACTGTTTTTATTTTGAACTACTCTTATCCATCTTATACCAGCATCGATATGTTCAAAAATATTTCTGCTGCCATAGCCAACAAATATTTTAGTCATTAATTTATTTAATTTTTTATTTGTATACATTTTTTTTCAACTCCAACCTCTTCGCTGTTTGTGTGAGTGTCTCAACGAGGTATTCTAAACCACACAAATGAATCTCTGCAAGAAGCATGGAATGCAGCTCAGCACAGCGGAGCGCAAATGTCTTGAACAGCTGAACTGGGCGCCGCATCGGTGCTGGATTCCTCGCTGTATGCAAACCAGTTTTTGCAAATAAAATAAGAGAAAAACTAAAAAAAGATTGTGTCTCTAAAAATTAAAAAAAGAGACGCAAATCAAATCGTCATACGCGCCTTTGCTGAGCTACTCTGATAACTTTTTTCCAGACAAAAGTTCTGGTCGAGATTTTTGTGTTTCGCCTTTGAACGCTTGCGTTGCTAGAGTGAGCGCCTCGTCTTCGTGCTTCGTGCAGAGTTTCATTTGTTTAGTTGTGTACTAATTTTTTTTCTAATTTGACTTAAATCAATTTACCATTTATGCGAAGGAGTGTGTATTTGTGTGCATATGTGTGTGTTATATCCAGTTGAGAGGAGTTGGTTGATTTGGCCGCTGGAATTTTTGTTTTGTTTTTGTAATTCGTTTAGTTGTTGTTTGATTGCTGTTCTACGTATAAGTGATTTTCAGCTGCTCTTTTGTTGTTTTTGTTGTTAGCTGCGGAAATTTGCAAATCAAATTATGTAGAACTTTTTCTAGCGTCCCACTTTGCTTTTATTTGAATTTATTTTGTTGATTTTCTAGGTGTAACTGCATTTAAAACTACAATGCTATTGTTGTTGGTTTTGTATTGGGGGGTGTCGATGGATTTTGTGATTTACTTTTTTTTTTGTTTTTTGCTTTTGTACTGTATTTTTTCTATTGCTAATTTTTGTGGTGCTGCTGCTTAAATTTGAATTTTTTTATTTTTATTTGCTTTAAATGTCATTTCAATACTTCTTTCTGTTTTTTTATTTACTTCTTATTTCTTACAAATTTTTGTGTCAACATTGGAATTTCAGTCGCTCTAGGTCCGGTTTTCATAACGACACGTCGGTTTTGACGACTGTTATTGAGTGTTGTTGTCAAGTTTTTTGTTTTTTACGTTTTTGTTGTTTTCGGATGTGTTGGTATTGGTATTGGTTTCTCATTGAACATTCACAAAGGCCATGAGCAGTGGCAGCATTTCAGTGTAAGAACCAGTTTCGCCTTATTTCTTATATTAAATTTTATTCTACGTAGTTTTTTTTTTTATTAAATTTTATGAATTTTAAACTTTCCTTTGTTTTGCGTTTCACTCATTAATTTTACGCTAATAAATTAATTTAACTTGTCAAGTTGAAAAAAAAATCGAAAATTCTCTGCTCGCGAAATTCCGGTTTTGCACAATTATTTCCACCGCTTGACCGCAGCTCGGGATTTTCCACTAATCCCGATTACAAAAACGCGAGTACTTCAAAAAATTTCGTTTTCTAACTGATCGTACCGTTATTGCGTTCACGTTTATTCGAGTATGGCTAGCAAGTTGGACCCCAAAAGTATAAGAAAAAAAAACTATTTATTCGCGAGAAACCTGCCCCGAAGACCCGTTGCAAGCGCGCTTCACGTACGTACGTTCCAGCAGTTCAAATTACTCTACTGTACTGACAAACAGCAGACAGACTATCTTCACGCTCACTAGCCAGCTACATAGCTGGCTGACTGGTTGGTTGGCTGTTAAGCTGGCATTTGGCATTTGTGTGGTGGTGTTGGTAGTGGTGTCAACAGTTGAGTTAATTCTTTTGCCTACTGCATTTCAATTTATTTATCTGAGCGCTCAAAAGTGAGTTTGTGTGTGTGTGTGTCTTGCCGTGCGTGCGTGCGTGTGCATGTGTATGTGCGAGCGCCTTGCGGCAAAAAAGAACAAGACGCGGACAGCTGTTAATGGAACTGAAGAAAAGATATTCAATACACTCACAAAGCTACAAACACACACGCGTACACACATTGACACGCAAAATCACGCATACACGGCAATAGGCGCGCTCAGAATACTACAGTTTGAATAGCGATAAAGCGGCACCGGTGCACGGGGTGCTCTCTGAGCGCTAACTCAAATTTGTAAATTTTGCTTTTATATGCTTATTTTACTGTTGTTGCTGGTTACTGCTCATGTATAATTCACTAATCGACTGCGTTTCATGTGAACAAATGCATATGTATCAGCTTTGTTTGTATGTGTGTTTATCTGTGTACGCTTATTTTTTGATTTTTGCAATTTCATGCACACATTCATTCTTTTGTGTGTGTGTGTGTGTGAATCTCTATGGCTCAGCAGTTAATATGTCATTCTTCTCATAGCACAATAGTGGGTAAAACACATCTGTCATCGCACGCAAACAATAGAAAATTACAGGTAAGTTGGACCGTCAGAGAGAGAGAGTGAGAGAAAGAGAAGGAGAGAGAACGAAAGCTGGAGTATGAAAGCGTGAGTGCAGGCGTTTTTGATAATGTACAGAGCAGAAATAGCAATAAAACGTGTCTCACTAAATTGAGTTGTGTGAAATTAAGCGTCACAAAGGTGAAAATAAACAAATAATTATTTTAAATTATATTTCAAGAAAAACATTGCCACAAAATTCAAATAATTTGCAACAACGTCAAACTTCACTAGAAGTAGTCGGCAAACAAATAGTCACTCAAAAGGCTTTTTTTTCGAATTGGCAGTGCCATTGACACTCTTATCACTCTTTTTATTCACTTCAAAATTAGAGAATTTCTAGAGAGTATGTTGTAGAGATTAAAACAAGGTCATGAAGCGATCAAATATTTATAGGTGTATGTGCGAATGAAATTTGAGAATGAAGTTGAAGTGAAGAGAGTGTAGTGCAAGAGAGTTGGAAGAGCAGCGCACGTGTGTGAATTAAGAGCACAGTATTGCCGATGGATGTGCTCAGTAGCTATTTTAAGAGAGTTTTACACTAAAGAGTTGAGAATTTACATTAACCCAGTAAACATTTTGCCACTCAAGACAATCGTTATATGAATCACTGAATTATGCTTACTTTCAGAGGTGGCAAAAACAAACCTAAAACGGAATCCACTTAAAAAAAATTTTTTTTCTTTAGATAAAAAAATGCCAGGTAAACTTGTTCACGGATGACTTGAAGTTCGACAGAAGGGTTAGTGGAGGAGTATTGCGTGAGGAGCTCCCCATCAAGCTCAAATTGAGGCTGCTGGACCGCTAGAGTGTGTTCCAAGCGGAGGTAGCGGGAATCAATATTGAAAAAAAAAGTTCAATTTCAGTTTTTCAGACAGTTTCAGACGCGAAGAAAACACTTACGATCCAGTACGTTCATAAATTGCGGCTCCTATTACTCATTTTTCGAGTACAGATAGATTTTGTCCGTTGTCTTAAACCCCTTGGGACTTAATGGGCCTGAACAATTTTTACTCGGCTGATACTTTATTCGAAAAAAACAAAAATTGAAAAAATTCAATAACATTAAAAATAAAGCACACCTTATTTGAACAACAATTTATGTATATTGATGGTAGTGATGTTAATCGCAGGACCACGAGATCCTGGCTATTTCTTTTTAATCCCGAAAATTCCGGGATGAGTCATATTCTTTATTCTTCATTATATGTCAAATCTTGATCACGAAAATCCTTCATTTTGAGGGAAGAAAAGCTTTATTGGCCACATTGGTTGAGCTTTCAGCGCTTTCAACGTCTTGTTTTATAAAACTGTTGACTTAATTAATTTAATTTCGGAACATTTTCGGGATACCGAGAAAATCCCGGGATTGATAAAATGCCGAAAATTGACATGCCTAGTAGAAGTAAGCATCTTAGCGATCGAACGAACTTAAGTCACAAAAGTTTGTTACGCTTCAGTTTTGGCCGAACTCTGGTTGAACATTTCTTCAATTTTTTTTGTTTTGTTGAAAAATTGAAAAGGGTGATCACATTAGAGATACTTTTTCCAACAGGGTTTTTTGACACACCACGCATGACTACTCTCAAATTAAATACACAACTTTTTTCAGTATTCATTGGCATTTCATCGTGGAAAGATTTAAGCCTCAACAACCTTTACAAATCGGACAATTGCATTACGAAAGTCGAAGCTCTGTGAAAAGTGTTCATCGCGCGCTCAGGTCATTTTATGGTGTAGTGCGATGAGACCCATTTTCGACTTAATGGCTATATCAATAAGTAGTATTGTCATATTTGGGCTGAAGAGCAACCCCAAGCCATTCAATAACAGGCATTACATCCATTGAAAATAATCGCTTCCTGTAGTCTATGGGCTGGAGGAATCAACGGCCCATAATTATTCAAAGACGAGCCTAGCGCCAATGTAATAGTGAATGGCGAACGCCATGGTCTCATAATAAAATACATTTGGTTCCAACCAGACGGCGCTACTTGCCATGCAGCTCGTGAAACAATGGATTTACTGCATCGTCGTTTCGGTGAGCAATTTATCTCTCATCTCGGAGCAATGGATTGACCACCAAGGTCGTGTGATATCAAACCTTTGGACTTTTGTTTGTGGAGTATGCAAACCAGCTTCGATTGAGGTATTGGAGGCCAACATTATTAAAGTTATTCACGAGATACCGACCGAAGTCCTCCAGCGAGTCATTCAAAATTGGTGTTTACGACGCAGTTGCGGCCAACATAGCATATGCCGAAGACTTGGTCCTAATGGTCTCAGGACCCTTCCCATCAGTAATGGCTGAAGTTTTGGAAGGTGCACTAGCTACATTCAATAGTTGGGCTGCCAGTTGCAGTCTCAGAGTCAACTCTGAAAAAACGGAGTTGATGCTATTCACCAGAAAATACAAGCCTCCACCCTTTAAGATTTCAAGACTAAACAACCAGTGTCTTGTCAGTGTTACTCTCTCATCGGAAGTCAAGTATCTTGCTGTAATATTTGACCCCAAGCTCCACTGGAAGCTGCACACAGAAAATCGAGTTAAGAAGGCCAATAAAGCCTTGTACGCCTGTAAATCTATGTTCGGCAAAAAAAGGGGTCTCAAGCCACGTATCGTACTTTGGATGTACAACTTAGTGGTTCTGCCAATTTTGATATACGATTGCCTAGTTTGGTGGGTAGCTCTTCAGAAGGGCTACAACACCACTAAACTAGAGAGAGTGCAGAGAACTGCATGTGTGGCCATCATTGGTGCTTGTAGAACATGTCCCACTGCTGCGCTCAACGTTATTCTGCACTTACTTCCTGTAGATCTGCAGGTTAAATCCATTGCTGCTCAGAGTGCTATTAGATTGAACGAGATTGGCCTTTGGAGGCAACTTCCTGTAGGACATAGTAGCATCTTGAAGCAGATCTCCCCTTTCTTCTCTGTTCTTCACACTGATCTCTCCATCCGCAAACTGGGTTTTGAGGGTTGTGCTAGGGCTATCTTTGCGAGCAGGCAAGATAGGAAAGAGGGGAGAGTCGTCACGGATATGGATACCTCTGTTTTCACTGGCGGATCCAAGATGGTGTTTGGAGTGGAAGCGGGGCTTTACTCTAAATCAGCCAGTATTTCGGTCTCCTTTAAACTGCCGGAAACAAGCAGCGTTTTTCAATCAGAGGTCTTCGCGATACTGCAAGCATGCAAAATGCTCGATGGGATCGCTGTTGGCAGGGAGATATTAATATTTTTTCCGATGGTCAAGCTGCGATCAAGGCCCTGTCGTCGCCGTATTGCAGCTCTCTTCTCGTGAGCTCCTGTAAGGAGGAGGAACTCTAACGTCCCGAACGTGCAGGAAACATCTCCCTTATCTGGGTTCCTGGGCACAGTAATATAGAGGGAAATGACCAGGAAGAGGTCGACAGAACCGGTTTCAGCTGTCCCCTTATCAGACATCGGTGTCCCCTTGAGCGTTGTTAAAGGGAAAGTACTAATTTCTTTCTGGAAGTCTCTCTCATCGTGTGCTATTACGAAAACACTATGGTCTAAATACGATAGAAGCAGAACGCTTAAGGGATGGGAGTCCCCCGCCATTCAATTTCCAAACTCATTGCCATATTCACTGGTCACTGGGTGATCGGTACTCATGCGGAGAAGCTTGGAATTCCGTACAACCCCTATTGTAGAAGCTGTGGGGATCCTTCAGAGAAAGAGACTGTGGAACACTTTCTCTGCAAATGTCCGGCTCTGGCGGCTAGACGCTTGAGATTCCTTAGCGTGCCCTTTGGGGATGACTTGAAGAAATTCTCCAGCCAAGTTCCCTTTTCTCTCCTCCACTACATCAACAGCACCGGATGGCTGTAGACGGTTTTTCTCTTCTATAAATCTTTTCACGGGTAATGGTCCACATTATGGTATCAAAACGGCACGTAAGTGCTACTTGAAGTGTACCTTGGGTACTCTTGCCATCTTACCTACCTACCTATGTACCTGAGGCCAACATTTGAAAAATAAATGTCAATGAATTATAAAGAGTGTCTAATCAATTTGAATTCTCTTTTTTTATTTCAATTTAAAGTCCGTCACCTCTAAATTTATCACCCTTTATAGACTCCAAGTTTTTGCAAAAATGTTGAATGCTGGTATCACAAAGTCTGCAATTTCATTCGTTAAAATCAGGTGTATTTTCGTATCAATATTTTATGGCAGGTTCACATTCTTAAATATAAACTGAACTTAATGTGACCTACATATATCAAAATGTGAATCTTTGTTTTGTCTTATTAATAAAACAAAGCTGATTTTTGATACTCGCAAATGTTCTGTTCAATTTCGTTTCGCCCGAACATTGGCAAAATTGGCCGAAGTAGTTACTAGTCCGCACTCGGCCCCAAAGCGCGTTATCTATGTATTATCATGATTCATTTTTTTAGTTTTTTCAACACTTTATGACACTACTGAACTTTTACTAAAACTTTAAACCAACCGCAATGCCATAAATTTCCGCGAATCCGCGGAAGCCAATCTGTGCTACCCAGCGCATTCTAGTGAATTATTACTTAGCGTAGTTGAACTGTTCGAAAGTTCGATTGGGTGTTGCTGGTGGGCTTGGTAATAAAATTATAATGAAACATACAGACATACATAAATGTTGTGGAAAAACTATGTAGAAGTTTAATATTTGTACTCACAATTTAAATACAAGTATGTATGGATGGGCACTTGTACTACTCCATATCTGTTTGTATGTACTCATACTTGTAAATGCTAGTGTGGGCGAAGGAAATGCATAAAATAACGGTAGTAAGTAGATAATTGAATTGCGATAAAATACCAACGAACTGATAAGAAAAATATAATGAAAGTGTTTTTGTTTTTTTATTTCAGTCAACAACAATGAGTGATGGCCAACTGATGTCTTGTCATTTGAGCGAAAATTTATTTATGCCGATCAAATGCGGCTAAATGTTGTTGTATCAAATTTACGTATAGTAAAGTACGTCAGTTGATTCTAAGAAAAATATTATGGAATTTAATATAAATAAATTTCGCCGTCTAAAGGATGATCAGAAGTTTTTACTACTAACTAAAAGAGATCCAGCGGCTGCGCTGGCTGGGTCATGTCGTCCGAATAGATAAAAACGCTCCGGCTCTGAAAGTATTCGATGCGGTACCAGCTGGTGGTAGCAGAGGAAGAGGAAGGCCACCTCTGCGTTGGAAAGATCAGGTGGAGATAGACTTGGCTTCACTTGGTGTGCCCAATTGGCGCCGGTTAGCACGAAAAAGAAACGACTGGCGCGCTTTGTTAAACTGCCTTCATTAGTGTCTCTACACATCGGTCCTTTATTATCTGGGATAGTTTACTTAATGATATCACAATAGAAGGTTCCTATAGTCAACTGTTTGAGTGGCCCTTTGGCCGTTTCCTTTTCGAGCAGCCATTTAGCCTAATTTAACCTACTATGAGTTTAACCGCTATTGAGTTTATCCGCTCGGTCGCGACTATTTTAGGTGCATTCGGAATGACCTTAAGCGCCTTTGTTGGACAAGGTCTTAGTACACCTTTTAGGGCCGCACCTGACGCTGTTTGCTGGCATTATATTAATAGCACCACAAAAGGCAATTATGAGTAAATTTGTCATCATATATGTGTATACATATGGGCGTATATATGTATGTATGTATAGTACTTGCACTCAGCCTTGCTCACCTCTGATTGCCTTTGCCACTTGACGCCTTGACTCACATTTAGCTCATTCATTTTAATGAATAAATGAGCAGCTTATTATGTAACCTATCAATATTTCATTTAATTAAAATTGCCATTGATAGCAGCGGACATTCAGTCCTCGCACGCGCTTTTGTATTTATAATTGCAACACCTACCCCCTCACCACATTCAGCTCCTGCGTGATGTTGTCGCATGAGTGGCAACAATTCAATGACTGCTCAAACAATACAACCTAATCAGAAATTCAATCAATTAACGCAACCAAGTTGAGGTGGAGGACAGGAGGCTGTGGCTACCTTTACACAGTTTGCGTCCAGATATACTTGAACTTTCATAAATTGACAGATATAAATATGTTTTTAAAGATTACAATTCTTATATCCACCCAGTCGGAAGATTAACTGACTAACACTAAATTTGCTATAAATGATGATTGGTTTACCTCTTGAGGTACTTTTACACATTAAAGCTCATACAACTCATTGTTCCATCGCCTACGATACTCGCTGTGGGTCCTTAAGTTCAAAATTAGGGAAGTCAATCGATTCCTCGCCACTCGCCGAAATTGGAAGCCGCTCAGATCACATTAACTTAAGCAGAAAAATCACTAGATCATTTGAAACGCCGAAGCTTCTGCGATAGAGCTCTGTAAAAGCTTTAATATGTCCCCGTAGAGAAACCACTTGACGGTCCTTAGCAGTTCACAATCATTTAGGATCTGTTTACACATATCAGCGCCGTGTCAGTGCCATTTCAATTCAGTATCAGGCGGCCGCCGTAGCCGAATGGGTTGCTGCGTGACTACTAACCGGAGTACGTAGGTTCGAATCTCCGTGAAACACCCAGATTAAGAAAAAGTTTAAGTTAAGTTAGTTAAAGTGTATTACTGCCATGAAAAAGCTCTTGATAAAGAATATCTCCCATTCGAAGTCGGCTTAAAACTGTAGGTCCCTCCGCAAAAAGGAGGACAAGCTCGCATCGATACTGAACTGACACGGCGATGATCTGTGTAAATAGACTCTTATACAACTCAAATAAAATTTCCACACATTTCAAATTCTTTACGCATTTTTCCTACAGGAAACATTTGAAATTTTCAGAGTTTTAAGTAAATATACAGCGTAAAAAATAATATATTGTAATAAGTTCCACACGAAAATTATTTCTTAAACTTTAGGCATTTCTTACTCAACAGTAGCTTAGCTCACTTGTTTCACTTTATACGAATATTTGATGTTGCTATTTAGGTAAATTTAAGACTTGTTTACTTACCTTGGATTGCCGCTAACTGTGTGCGCGCCGCTCGATGAATATTTTATAATATCCTGAAAGATAAAAATGGAGACTGATATAAGTAAAAATTCAAATTTCCTAGTTTTGAAATGTTGTTAGAAATATAATAATATATTTAAGCAGTCTAAAGCCGGAGAAATTGGCTATAAAATCCCTCACAAAAGAGTCCACAACCTCCAAGGCAACCATGAACTACCCCACAACTCTTAACGAGATGGCTGAGTCATTCCACCTAAAGGCAACATGGATTTCTGGTCATTACGACATTGAGGGGAACTGCAGTGCCGATGAACTAGTGAGACTTCCCGCTAAGGCTTGACAACAGGCTTACTTTCTGGGCCCAGATACGGCATGCGGCTACCAAAGCAACAAATACCACGGGATTGCTAAGCAGATTGGCAGAATGGCAAACATTGGTGAACCAACATAGTGCAAAAGAAGGCTAAATCATGGCGGCCACAAACCCGATTCGCCTGGACGGCAGCGAAGTATGGGGAATTGCGGTAAACTGCAAAGCCAAGCGCAAAGCACTGGAGGCTGTGCAATGAAGCAGCGGCACTCAGAGTTGCCTCAGCCTACCGCACTGTCTCTGGCGCTGCAGCCTTTGTGGCCAGTGGGAAGATACACGTCGACCTCAAGGCTCCGGGAACGAATGTATGCATGGAACTCCAAGAAGAAACACATCATCACTAGCGTCGCGGAACCATGCTGCGATGGCAAAGCCGATGGGACACTGAACCGAGTGGCAGATGGGTCCAAATAAACTTCAAGGGGAAGTGAATTGCTTTTAAACTCTGTTCCTCTCGAACCACGAATACTTCCAGAGATGCCTATACCGTAAGGACAAGGAAGGCGCTCCCAAGTGCATATACTGCGAAGCACCGCGTAATGACGCTGAACACACGTTTTTTAGTTGTGACAGATGGCTCGCGGAAAGAGAGGCTCTGGGGAAGCAATCACACGCCGAGTAACTTAATCAGAAAAATGCTCGTGCGTGGTAAATAGATACATCAAGAACGTACTACGGAAAAACAGATTGACCTCGACACAGTGCAACAAATCGAAGCCGTACAGATAGAGACACAAGAAGACGAGTTTATAGCTTGAAAGCTAGCTACAAATACGGTGGACCCAGACGTGGGTGAATAGAATTGGTCCTTTATGGATGCCATTCTGGGCCCTCCCGAAGTGATGTAGAAAGTAGTCCCGGGAAGGGTAGCTAACCAGAAGGAGAGGAGAGGGATGGTTTTAGTGGGCACACCACACGAAGGCATTTGAATCCTACCTCACCCACCAAAAAACATTGCACATTGATGTACGTTATAACGGAGCAGTGCTTAATAGGCAGACACACCGAGAGGATGGGCGTGAAAATACGTGATTTCTGCAGAAGCTGTCTGAACTGAGGAAGGGTATGAGACGATCTCGCACTTTTTATGGCTTTCACCTGTTCTATCAAGACGTATATTCACCAGGTATACAATTTTTTAGTTAGTTAGATTTCAGTACTGTGGGAATCAGGAATCTTTGAACATTTTTTAAAAGTTCACACTGGTTTTAGGAGATATAAGGAAAAGTTTCCTACGCGGCTTCGCAATGTGTTAAAAGGCTGAGTGTGTCACATAGCGGACAACCCGTACAACCAGACCTAACCTACGTATGTTTGTATATGTCTTATATTTATACTTTTTAAGTAAAAAATTCAAATGCGTAAGTAAAAACTGCCATTTATGTGCATATTTTTAGATATATTTTTGTGTGTTTTTGGGTAAATTTGTTTTGTTAAATTAGGTACAAGCTGAAATTTCGATTTTTCATCCCTGATTCATGGACTACAACGAAAACAACATTTTCACAATGCGCTCTCTTAGTGCCTACTCTTAACTAAATCTCTTAGCCCTCAAGAGTCAATCACGTGCTCTCCCCTATCATTAGACTTGCCAAGAGCGACAAGCAAAACGCTCATTTTAGCCATTCAACCGTGCAACTATTCAACTGAAGTGAAAATTCAAAATGTTTGTAACCGAAAATTCCCACAGTCATTAAGTTTGTGTGCCAGAAAAGGCGTTTCCATATCAACAGAGAAGCTTGACGTCACTGCCATGTCTACTATAAGTCCGAGCATTGATGCCAGGAATGATTGCATGATCACAATTCAATGTATTGCCTTTAAGTTCTAATTCAAAAATGAGGGTTTCGCTTTTGTACAAATCTATGCACTCCAATTTTTTCCAATAAAACTTTTCAGCAAAATGTAAGAAAGTAGCTGCGGACATTTGTGTTTGCCTTATTCCTTTCATTTGATTCCAGTAAATGCGACGCTTATTTATGTGCCAATTTTTGCATAATAAATTCTTAATGCAACAAGCGAGCAGTAGTTCTTAGCGCAGCTGAGCGGCTTTGGTGTATTTGGCAAAGCCTACTTCGCTAAAGTAGCGCGCTTGCGATTCGCAGTCACGTCCTTTGTTCGCCCTTGTAAAAGCGTCAACTTAAATCATGCACGTGACTAGAATCTAATCCAGCTATTATCATTGGGAAATTTGTATGTAAATACGTTTGTTTGCAGCAAGCAGATATGTATGCAAATAGGATTGACCGGAAGATTTGCACAACTTGCATAGAATCGAGAGAGAGAGATGGGAGGGAAATTATCCGCATAATGTGCGAAGCTCCCCACGTCGAGGCGAGCAAGCATTATGCAAGCTTTAAATTAGATTGTATGCTATTAGCGCCTTAAAGTAGGCAAATATATACGTGGCATAGAAAATAGAAAATAAACAAATTGCGGAAGTTTTTTAATTTGCTTTTTATGTTTATTGTACTTGGCGCATTACTAATGCATTGACGTTTTTTGTAACTTTCTTTTTTATACATAACCCGGGTGAGAAGTTGTTATATTAAATTTGCTGGCTCCTGCTAGTTTGGCGTTTGGCTCAGGTACTTCGAATATTTATGTGTGTCTTAATGCAATTCTTCAATTGGAGAGCCATACAAATTCTGTAGCACTTCTGCAGTGTAATATAAGGTGGCGCAAAATTAATCACCCTATCGAAAGATGTATAATTTTTGAAAATGGCATCGTACGTCAATCATATTTGACAGTTCCCACTTCAGTTCAAGTGAATTAGACAGCTTTAGTATACAAACAGACAAGCAATGGAGCGCGTAAACGTCAAACTAAAGATTTCCATCACCAATAAAATATTAAATAAAATTACTAAGTTAAAAAAAAATTGCCAAAACAAAATTGGATAATTTTGCGCCACCTTGTAGTGCCTATATTTATATTTAATTTAATTTACACTTTTTTACTTTATTCAAATTTTTTTTATTAATCTTTTTTCATTTTTTCTAAATTAGATGATTAGTTTTGCGCTATCTTGTAGAATATTGTATATTTTATTTTTTATTTGTTTTATTTTGTTTTATTTTTAATTCTTCCACAAATTTTATTTTCTAAATTCAATTAACTATTTTTTTTAATAGGTTCTAGTTTATCATTAGAACTTTTCAAAAAGGAAATTGCATAATTTTGCGCCAACTTGCAGAATAATATATATTTTATATTATATTGTCTAATTTTATTTTATTTTTAACTTTTCTATAAATTTTATTTTTTTGAATTTAACTTAAACTTTTTTTACTTTCTTCTAATTTTTTTATTTTTAATTATTTTTTTTTATTTAGTAAAAAAGTTTTTTAAATAGAAAATTGGATGATTAGTTTTGCGCCACCCTGCTGAGTATTATATATTGTATTTTATATTTTCTTATTTTGTTTAATTCTATTTTATTTTATTTTTAGTTCTTCTACC